>JAVSCE010011860.1:0-252158 GCA_032199065.1 Smutsia gigantea
GTTTGCTCCAGGTTGACAGGATTCTAGGACAATTCCAGGGATGAGAGTTCATCCCTGGCTCCTTGATAAAGAAGAAATCCCACGGCCCCCAAGCCACCATGGCTAATCTGAACTTCTGGTGCCCCTGCATTGAGGGAGGCAGGGGCCTGGAGTGGGGGCAGGAGCCGGTTTCCACGTTGGAAATCAGATCTGAGACCCCGATGCAGCTGCTGCAGTGTAAGAAATACCAAGAGCCGGATGTGGAAGCGAGTCAGAGACAGAGGAGAGCCTCATTACAGAAGGGAAGGAAGAAGTGAATAATTCATCACAGATGTGTGCCATGGAGGGGATGCAGCCGGACAAAGCTCGGGAGCGCACGGTACAGCCCCTCATCCCAGGAGGCTCCACGCAGCTCCTCCCAGGAGGCTCCCAGGAGGGATTACTAACCTTAATAAACTTGCTATCCCAAAAATGGCCTATTCTTCCTCTAATACATCCATTCTCCCCCCTACCCTGCATCAACGGGCCCCTGCCCAGAACCCATCTGAGCTCATCTCTACCCTCCTTTTCACCCACCCTGCTCTAGCCTTGCAACGACCAATATGTTCACACCCCAGGGCCTTTGCACTGGCTGTGACCTCTGCCAGCCACATTCTTTTCCTGGATAGGCACATGGTTCCCCCCCTCACCTTTGTCAGGGCTTTTCTCCAGTGTCACCTTCTCCCTCAACACCTGATTTAAAAGCCCACCCCACTATCACCACACCCCACCTCCTCTCCCTGCTTTCTCCTTCTCCATGGCATGCCACACCACCATATATTTTCATTATTTGTCTTGCTCCCTCCCTCCCTCCTCCGTGAGGGCAGA
The DNA here is from genome assembly GCA_032199065.1 of Smutsia gigantea. Classification (NCBI taxonomy): domain Eukaryota; kingdom Metazoa; phylum Chordata; class Mammalia; order Pholidota; family Manidae; genus Smutsia; species Smutsia gigantea. The sequence continues at coordinate 847 of JAVSCE010011860.1, forward strand.
TTCAGGCTGGTCTTGCTCCCTGTTGTCCTTCCAGGGCCTACAGTACCTGAATGGATGGTGAATGAGTGGAAGGCTTGGGGTACTCTGCCTCTTTCCTGCATCCCCACCTGTGGTCCACACAGCCAGAGCCTGCGCTAATGCTCCAAGCTGTCCTCCACTCTCTGCTACTCGGGGGCCTCCCATGGCCCCTGCTGACCCCAGGGATGAGTCTAAGCTCAAGAGCTTCCCCTCTCCTCTGCCCTGGCCCCCTTCTCTCCCCACACTCTTCACACTACCAAAGTTTTCAGTTCCCTGAGGCATTTATACAAGCTGTCCCCTGTGTGTGGCAAATGCCTACTCATCCTTAAAAGCCCCATTCTGGAAGCTTTTCTTGACCTCTCTCAAGCAAAATCATCGCTTCCTTCTCCAGGCACCAGCTGGACCCTGTGTACCCCCACCGCTATACCACCTTAGTGACATCATCTGCACATCAGGACCCTCTTCCCCTGCAAGTAATCTCCTTCTGGGGCCCTGAAGCCGAGCTCTTTAAAAATATCTGTTGTCCTTGCAGCCACCAAGTGAGGAAGGGTCTAATATTAACCCTATTTTACAGATGGGAAAACTAAGGCCCAGAGAAGTGAAGGCGCTTGTCCCAGTTACACAGCTGGGATTTACACCCTCTGCTCTGCATACCCTGCCTCCCTCATATCAGCACACATCAAATTAAATACCTCACTCTCTGAATTGAATGTAACCATTTTATCTTCCCAGAGGCCTAAGCAGATCCCTTGGGAAATCTCATGGATCTGATCTCCCAGAATCCTCAGTTCTGCTCTCTGGGGAGGCACCGTTATTTGTGCCCAAGCTATGGAGTCGTCTGCAGGCGTGGTTGTCCAGCACATGGGTGTTTAGAGCCAGACCAGCTGCCCCTGCCCCTTTCCTTGCCAGGCCTCCTCACTGTCCAGATGTGGACAACGGTGACATGGTCAGGACTGTCTGAGACAGGTGGGGGTGTGCACTGGGCATCCAGCCAGCGCAGGTGCTCCCATCTCTGTGCGCACACAGTAGGGGCTCCCCCTACATTTCAGGCCTGTGACTTAAGTAGGGGCTGCTGAGCTGGGACTGAAAACCTCCTCCCCAGTCCTGGCCCAGGCAGGGAGTGCTGCTTCTGCGTTTGAGCGAAGCCTCAAGTCCGAGTCTGGGGGACACAGGAGGGGTCTCGGCTGGCCTTGTGGCCCAGGGACCCTACCTCAAGCAATCATGGGATGAGGAAGTCAGGAGTCTTACCCACTAAAGATGGGAAACAGAAAAGCCTATTAAAAAAATACAGGCTGGAAGTGAGGAGATGTGTCCTCAGACATTAAAAAAAATATTTTGGAAAAGAAGACAGAAGAAACACCTCTTTTTCCCCCCAATCTCTCAACTCCTTCTCCCTTGACTTGCACATTTTCACAAACGGATGTGCTGGCTCACCGTACATGCAAACAAGTTCCATGCGCCTCCTTCAGCACCCCTCGCAGAGGAGTGGAGAGATGTCAGGCAGGAGCGTGGCCCCCATCAGCACACATGGTGGCCTCAATCAATCAGGCTGAGCTCCCTTCTGTTGTCTTTGCTTGCTTCCCACTGGGGCTTGCTGGTCCCAGACACGACCACCTAGGGGTTGGTGGTGTGCATATTGGGGGGCGGTGCAGGCAGTGAGGAGGAAGAAAAAGCAAATGGCTCCAATGGGAAGATGGACTTCAAAATTACCAGGTGTCTACTGCGTGCCAGGTCCTGCCCCCATCTTTCCTAATTACCACTACCATCTCGGGGGTGGGGTGGGGTGGAGTGGCTTTTCTTGGGTCCATTTTACCAATAAGGAAACTGAGGTTCTCAGTGGCCTGTATGGGAAGTCAGAGCCAGGGGCAGGATGTGAATCCAGGTCTGCTGGGGACAGTACAAGCACTCCCTGCATCTCTAAGAGGGCAGAACGGTCCACAGCACTGAATTGGCTGATCTCCAAATCCTGGGGAAGCTCAGATCTGAAGCAGCCCTGGAGGTGTCTGCCTATCCCTCCAGCCCAGGAGGATCTGACGGAATTCTCAGGGCCTAAGGATGTGAACAGGAGGTGACAGCCTTAATGAAGGACAGGGGTTCTCAGGTGGGGGCGGCTCCAACACAGGAGCACCTGGAAAGCCAGCTCCCCACGCTCTCCAGACTTGGGCTGTTCTGTCCTTGTGGAAGGGGCTTCCAAGGGCCTCTAGGATGTCAGAGCCTAGAGCCTTCTGTTGCCCCTTGCACCCTGCTACCCCTTAACCACTCCTAATGCAGCCCCTCCGAGTCTAGAAAATGCTCATGGAAGTTAGGAGAGCTGGCTGGAGAAAGCCTCTATATGTCAGCTGTGTGGACTTGGGCAAGTTACTAAACCTCTCTGTGCCTCAGTTTCTCCCTCAGCACAATCAGGATAAGGACAGGACCAGCTTTGCAGGGCTGTTGTGAGGAATTAATGATTTAGTTCAATGCCTGGCACATGGTGCTGCTGCTGAATTAATGCCCATTACTGTTGTTCTTATTAACAGTATGATTACTCTTAGTTCTGAGACCTAAAGCACAAAACTGGGACTCCACACCTTTCTCTCCCTTCCATGTTGTGGATGGAGAGAGAGCAGCACAGGCAGCACAGGGGAAACCTGGGGTCACACAGAGTGGGGGGCTTTTCTCCCAGCCCCAGATGCTCCTCCCCACCCCACTCCCACCCTGAGCCCGCTCCTGGGGCCCTCGGTGCACGACGCCACTCTGCACACAGTGATCCTCAGCGGCCCCCTGCCCCAGCTCCCCACTCACAGCCCCTGGCCCTACACACACACACACACGCACACGCACCCACACACCCACACACCCCCACACACACACACAGAGCTTGGCTGCCAGCCTCGTGCCCCAAACAGGGAGGAAAGAAAAGGCGGTCAGGGACATGCCATGTGAGCGGGCAAAGGAGAGACTGTGGCACAGGAAAGTGGAGGGAGGAAGACAGTCAGACACAGACCATGAGGGAGACACAGAGACAGACAGACAACAGCAAGACAGAGTGGAAGAGAAAGACAAGACCAGAGGTTGGGGCAGAGAGGGAGGAAGGGAGGGAGGAAACCAGACAAAGACAGACAGCAAGGGACAGAGAAAGAAAGGGACAGAGGCAGAGAGGAAGATGAAGAGACAGAGTCAGAGATTCAGACAAAGAGCTGGAGAGATGAAGGCAGGCAGAGACGGCTGAGGCAGAGAGACACCAGACAAGCACACAGATTCAGAAAGAGACACAGAGCCAAAGAGAAACCCAAAGAGCACAAGGGGCGCAGTGGAGCAGGGGGAGACAGGGCAGGGAGGGGAGGCTCGGAGGTCCCCTGGGCCCCTCAGGCTCCGCCCCTGTCCACACCCAGGTCCAGCCACCCAGCCCCTGACAAGCAACGGGCCACCCCACACCACGTTCAGCTCAGTACCTTTGGGCCGCCGCCTCACCACGCCCAGCCGCCACTTGAGCGACACAGCCAGCATCTTGCCCCACCTGCCCCTGGGGCGCAGGCTCTGGAAGGGGGCCTGCCCCAAGCTGCCCAGGGCTGCAAGCCGCACTCCTCTGCGTGCTCTGGAGCTGCCTGCGCTAACTGGCAGAGGCTGGGCGCTCCCTGCCTCCACCCTCCCTGAGTTGCTAAAATAGATAATCCTCCCCAGAGCCAGTGGCGGTGGCATCTGTGGCGGCAAGGCCCTTCCTCCACTGCAGCCCCGGGCCCGTGGAGCACAGCTCCAGGAGGCTCTGCACCCTGTGGGAAACCTCCAGTTGGCACCCTGCCCCTAGTCCTCTCCCTCCCATAGAGCTCACCTTGCCCACCCCTTCTTTTGCCAAAATCTCCCTATCCCCTCCCTCCTTCCCTAGGCCGCTGTTTGATGCCCCGAGGCCTCTGTATTTGGCCAGACCCTCCACCTGCTCTTGCTGGCTTGCTCCATCGAACTTCTCTGCCTGGGGATGTTTGCTCAGCTTTAGGGACCCCCGATTGCTGGAAGTCCCTGCCTTTTGAGTCTCAATAATGTCTTTCATATTAGGTTGAGATTGACTCCCCACCCCTAGACCAGGAGTTACCAAAGACAAGGACATGGTCCACTTAGATACTGAGTCCCTTGCAGTCCTCCCAGGCATTTGACAGGCTCGTCAGTGTAGAATGATGAGAACTACAGCCTGCCCCTAACCTCTGCAATTATCTTTTTTTGTGACATGGAATAATGAGAGAAGCCTGACTGGCTGCATATGAGCCCTTCAGGCATTCAGCAAGAACTCAATAAATGCATCTGGCATCCCTTCCTCTTGCTGACTTAGTAAACGGACAGTGCGGGGAGGAATCAGAGAACACAGTCTTTGGAGATAGGCAGATCTGAGCTTGAGTCCTGCCTCCATGTGCCCCTCTAGGCCTGTTTCCTCACCTGACTAATGGGACGAACAGTTCCTGTCTCTGATACAGGGAGGGCTGTATGAGATCATGTGCAGAGAGCACTTAGTGGAGTCTAGCGAGCATACAGTAGATGCGCAATAAAGAAGTAACAGCTACTAATACTGTGATTTTTCTGCATGGAGCCCAACCCTTGTGTGTGAGTGGAGACGGGAGGTCCAGCAAGTGGGCCTGACTGCGGGCAGAGAGGAAAGCTGGGAATCCAGTGCTTTCCACAAATATCTTCTTTAAGCCACACCGTGCACCAGGATGGTCCTAGGGCCACCTTCACTCCCCAGTAAGGAAACTGAGGCTCAGAGAGGGACAAAATGCTCCCAGGCTCACACAGCATGTAAGTGGCCAAGCAGGGTCTCAGCTGCCAGCCACCAGACTGTGCTGCCGCCACAGAGAAGCCTCTGTAAAATCCCTGCTGTGTGCCAGGCTCTGTGCTGAGCTCCCTGCCAGCTTAGCCCAGGGAGGTGAGGCTCCTGATCCGGGGTCACGCTGACTGTTAAGTAGCACACCTGGGCCAGGAACCACAATAGTCCGAGTCCAGAGCAGGAGGCCAAGAACAGGGCCACACCCTACCTCTGCTGCTGCCTTTACTGAGAAGACAAACACCCAGGTCATCTTTGGCACCAGCTGAATGGGCATGCGGGAAGTAACAACAATAAATAAGGACACACAGAGATGGGTGCTGAAGCACCCGGATTAGGGAAGACCCATGGCCTGGCCTAGGAGAGCTACCTGTCACCGTGTTACCTTGGAGGATGCCATGCAAATGTCCCAAGACACCCGAGGGCCAGAGAGGTGGGTCAGTGCAGCACAAGGTCCCACTCTGCCTGCCCCACAGAGATCCCCACAGGCAGAAAGGCCCACTGCTGGAGCACTGGGCCTGGGGTCACACACATTGGGTAATGGAACCCAGCTGAGAAACTCCCTGCCTGAGTGGCCATAGGGAAGTCTCCCTTGGTTTCCTCAGCTGCAAAATGGAGATAGTAACCTTACCCCACCTGCCCACTAAGGCTGCCATAGATCAAGTGGAGAAAGGGAGCTCCCAGAGGCAAGGAGGGGCCGTGTACAAGCGCCTATGGCGTGCAGTCACAGGTGTGTTTGAGGACATGGGCTGTGCAGCTGGCCTGCCTGGGTTCAAATCCCAGCTCCACCACTTTCCAGCTGTGTGACTGCACAGGTCACTCAACCTGTCTGAGCCTCAGTTTCCTTGCCTGTAAAATGGAGACAGTATTAGTATATTCCTTACATATTGTGAGGATGAAGTAAGATAAAATGAACATAAAGCTCCTATAACGGCGCCTGGCATAGTAAGCACTCAGTAGATAATACACATGAGCAGTATGATTAAGAGTGATGTTAGGTGTGGCAGAGTTGTGACTTAAGTGGCATTCAGACAGCCCTTGGTGGCTCAGGTGAGCCGAGATGTGCCCTAGGAAAGAATTCACCCCAAGAAAAGGAGCCGGGAGAGATAAGCATGCCCCACTAGTGGATCCTGGACATTGTGATGGGCCCAAGAGGGGAGAATTTGGGAAGATGTAGGAGGATTTCCCCGTCTCTTCCCAAGCTCAAGGCGTCAAGCATCACCCCCATCTAGAGGGCACAGGAACCACGCAGAAGTCACTTGGGTGAGCTGCTGATTTGGGAGGCGGCTCTGTGGGTCCCAAAAGACACAAGTCCTACTGAGAAGCTCCCAGGCTCCGTGTTAGGTGCTATACAAGAAGCAGAGCCGAGGAGGACACAGTCCCACCCCTTTAGGAGCTCCTAGCCCAGGAAGATGCTGCTTCTCTGTGTCTCAGTTTCTCCTCGAACACTGGGGACAGGGGTCTTCCCCTCCCAGGGCCACAGGGGGAAACGATGATTCCACATATCAGATCATTTGAATACAGTGCGTGCTCAATACATACTTCCTCACCTCACGGGCAATCCAACTTCTCCAGGCCTCAAGCTCTCTGAGAGCTGGCATCTGCACGGACCCCTGCGGCTTCTGCCCTGTTCTCTCTTCTGCAGGCAGCATTGCCCCCTTTTCCGTGGGGAGCTGCTCTTCCCTTGCACTTGGTCTGGGGCAGCTCCACGAAGGACCCTGGACCCAGAGCACCCTAATCAGCATACTCCCAACCCCCAGCCACCCAGTGCTCCAGTGAGCACAGGACCCAAGTCAACCCAGTGAAAAACTATCCCGGGACTCAGTTGAAATTACTGGGAAAGGGAAATTCTCTCCACTGGGGGCAGAGGTGTGCAGAGAAGTATCAGTCTAGAGCTGCTGGCGGCCGCTGGGCACTGGAATGGGAGAGAGGAGGGAGGATTGAGACTGACCAAACCCTGACGACAAGGTCATCTCAGCACCCAGAACCGGAACCCACCGTGACTTCAGTCAGCAAGACCCTTTTCCAGTTACTTCACCCAATAAAATAAATTCCTTTCTTTGCTAAAGCCAGTATGGGTTGGGTTTTGGTAAATTGGACCCCAACTAGTCCTGGCTAAATCCAGTGCCTTCCTCATCCTACAGCCTCAGATTCCAGCACAGAGTAGGGGCTCAGCAAGTGCACAATGAATGAATAAGAGAACATGGCTTGATATGCTCCCCAATCTCTGCCTTCAGCAGAGGCCCCTGGATCTGGGCTTCCGGTGAAGGAGGCTGGATGATGGATTTCCTGCCCGTGTTCCTAGGAACCCCACTGAGCAGTGTGCCTGGCAGGCCCAGCAGACCTCAGAGTCAGCACTTGAGAATAGAGACCTGGGGTTGGGGTTTCCAGCCACCGAAAGCTTGCCTGTCATCTGAGCTGCACCTGCCAGGTGCCCCTTCCATGGTCCCCAGATTTTCACAAGTCTCCTTCTGCAGAAATGTCAGCCCCAGGGAGAGTGTGAGAGAACACAGGACCTTTTAAAGGAGACGTGACCAGGGGTGAAACAGCAGATCAGCTGCGGCGGGAAGCCAGGAGCCCTGAGTCCAGGTCCCAACTGGCTGTGGACTACAGTGTGGCCCCAAGCAAGTCTCGGCATCTCTCTGGCCTCCACGGGTTGCATTCCATGTTCCTCCTTGGATTCACTGCCCCTGTGCAGTCTCACTTCTTCTGTCTCAAGGTCCAGAGAGGTTCCTCCCATTGCCTACGGTCACACAGCCACTGAGGCATCCAGGCCAGGGCTCAAATGCAGGGATGCCTCCCCTCAGAAATGAGCTGACAGAACCCAAGGATGGGCTAAGAGAAAGAAAAGGATCGCAAGGGAATCCAGGTCACCCTCCACCCCTCGATTCTGTTTTTCCCATTCCTACTTGGCCTCACAAAGCCCCAGGGGTCCCAGGATGCTGCCACCCCACCTGCTTCCTGTAACAAATTAGCATCTCATCAGACATGCCTTTAATCTTCTCAGCCCGGCCCTTTCTTCCCCATGGGCCAAGTGGTGACATTTCTGCAGCCCAGCTCTGCTGATCTAAATAAGACAGAGGCCCCTGGGCTCTACAGGCTGAGGAGAGGAGGTGGGGGGCAGACGCCTTGTAACCACATCTCCAGGCTAGGGGGGAGGGAGAGGATGAGAGCTGCCCTTCCATCCAATCATCATTCAACAAATATTTATTAAGCATCGTGTACCAGGCCCAGAGGTACAGCCATAAACAAAATCAAGCCTTCAAGGTGCCGATATTCTACTGGGGAAAACAGAGAACAAATGACAAATGTAAGAATTAAGTAAATGTAATATGTTAGAGCTGAAACATGCTAACACGCTAGAAATTAACAGAGCAGGTATCAGAATCCTGGATGGAGATGTTGCCAATTATAAATGGGGTGGTCTCCCCAGAAGCCAGACTGTGGTCTCTAAACATCTTTTCCCATTAAAAGGGCTCCTCAGAGAAATGGCTGATTTCAGAACCAGGGCAGGGAAAGTACAAGATGAACCTGCGTCAAGATTGTCGCACCAGAAAGTAAGGAAATCGGACCAGGGACATCTGATAGGGGAAGGCGGAAGGACACAGGGCTCCCACTGGCCAAACCTGGGACAACTTGAGCATCAGAAAGAATAATAATGACAAAACTGTCAAAATTCATGTGTTTATGGTTCTCAAAAGAAGAAACAAACTCTCACTCTTCCCTCTGGAAGTAGTTAAGGTACCAGGTTCATTATTCTATACACAGAAAATGAAGGTAAAGAATGAAGCATTTATCCTGTCTTCCTGTAGGAACGGTATTTTAGGGGAACCTAATAAGGAAATTCATTCTTTACAGAAGAACTGCAACAAATAAGGGCAGAGGAAATAGAATGGGACTACCACCTTTTTGCAGTCCTCAGAAAATCCAGGATCCAGCACTGACCATCAATGGAAGGTTGAGATACTCTATAATGGGCTGATGGCACTTGAATCCCGGGACCAGTCTTAGCCTCACCAGAAGTGGAACATTCTGGCATTATGTGCCTCCTGATAGGATGTGCAGGGAAGCCCACAGCACCTCCTGTGACATATTCTTGTCTGCAAAATTGGACCTAAATCAAATTCAGCTTTAGACTCAAATACTAGGCGACACAGAGCACAGGGGGCAGAAGGAAAGTATTAAAGCACACCACAAGGCCATTCCGCACAACAAGGAACCTGGTTTCCCCAAGAAATAATTAGAGTGGGGAAAAAAAAACAAGAAAGAGGAAGAGGGGGCGACTGTTGCTATAGATTAAGAGAAACTTAAGAGATTCATCAGCCAAATACAACATGGGGACCTTCGCTGGATCCTGACTGGAATAAACCAAGTGTGAAAAGACATCTGGGAACAACAGGGAGAAAGAGCACAAGGACTGCGTGTGAGATGATATTGAAGAATTATGCTTAGTTCTGTTGGGTAGATGCTGTGATTGTAATTATGTTGAAGAAAAAATCTTTATCGGTTGGAGATACAAATGGAACAAACAAACAAAAAGTCTGATATTTTGCTCTTAAAACGCCCCAAGGGTATTCCAGTGTTATATGTGCCATTCAGAAGTAATAAAAATTTGAAACATAAAAATAAATGGGGGGGGGGGTGATCAAACAGGCCTGACTGAGGGGTGACATTTGAAGAAAGGCTGAAAAAAGGGAAGGAGCCATGAGGGGAGGGGGTGCCCAGGTGGGAGAGGCCTGAGCAGGGCTGCAGCATCCAGGGAGGAGGGGGTGTGTGGGGGAGGGAGTGGGGGCAGAGTGCAGGGCCGCCTGAGGACTCCCGCTTTTCCTCTGAGGCTCTGAGGGAGGTGGGAGCTGCTGCAGGGTGGAGCAGAGGAGCGACAGGGTCTGACCTGTGATTTGACACCATCCTCCAGTTGCCCGAGGGAGAAGGGTTTGCAGGGGGCGTGGGCAGAGGCAGGGAGAGCAGGGGAGGAGGCCTCTGCTCGAGGCTGGGGAGCACTGACAGTCTCCAGACCAGACTGGGGTGGGGGCAGAGAAGGGGATAAAATGGGCAGAATTTGGTTTCTTTTGAAGGTCCGGCCGCCTTCCTCTGACAGAGTTATACACTTGCAGAGTGGCACACAGTCCATTTTTTGGGTTAGGATCAAGAGCTCTGAGATCAAAAAGGCCTAGGCTCAGATGCAAACTGACCCATTCTCTGTATGGTCCCTTCCTCACTCAGGGCCTCTGTTTCCCCATTGGTAAAATGAGGCTGATGGTTAAGAACTCAGACAAGAGGGAAACAGCCTTTATTGGGCACCTACTACATGCCATGCCTGGAGCTGAGAGGTCCACAGTCTATAAACCTCACCTTATCACAGGTGACATCAGGGAACTTAGAACAAATATGGCTGAATCGGAAGCTTTGTGGGACCCAGAGTGGAGAATCACTGCCTCCTTGCTGTCCTCTTCCGAAGATGGGGAAGTGATGTTCAGAGAGGACAAGTGACTATTCCAGCATCACACAGCTTCCAAGTGGCAGAGGTGAGATTTCCAACACAACCCAGCCCTCTACCTTCCCCAGACCCTCTCACCCTCACCAGACTCCTCTGAGGCCAAGTGCCAGGGAGCAGCCCCACTGGAGCCTTAAACCCACCCAGGGAGGCTCATCCATCTGATAGCTCCAAGACATATCTGAGCCAAGAGAAAACACCACCGAGTATTTCTGGCAGGGGCCAGGGCAGCTGTCCGACAGGTGTACCAGCAGGGCCACCTGCCAGCAAACAGGTGGCACGCCTGTTAGCATTCCTGGCACTGCCTGCCCAGCACAATAACTAGGAGTGAATGCCCGGAGGGGCACCATTAACAGGAATGTAGATTAAGTCATGGAGATGTGGGTGGAAGTAACGGAAATGCTGCAATTATGACACCCGTGTGCCATGGGGGTCCCTCGTGCCAGGCCATGCCAGCACTCACTGCCTTCCCCCACACCAGCCCCTGGAGCCTAGGGAAAGGACAGCAGTGCTGGGTTCAAATCCTGCTGCTTGTCTAAGGCACTTTCCTCATCCACCAAGTAGGTATAACGTCACCCAGCACCAGGTGGCTGTGACAGCTTCATGAGAGAATACAAGTCTCGGGTCGGCAAGGGCTCTGTGAACAGGACCTATCTTCTAATGATATGCCAGGCATTTGTTTTCAGACTGCAGTTTCCGTGCCTGAAAAATGGAGATAAAAATAACTCATATTTATTAAGTATTGCTCAGCAGTAGATGCTGTTTCCAGTCTTTGCACACAATAACCCTCTCTGTCACCCCATGAGGGAGGGACAGTGATTAGCCTCATGCCATGCACATGGAGACCAAGGCGCAGGGAGCAGAGGGCAAAGGACAGAGGTCACAGCTGGGGTCAGAAGGCAGGGTGCTTGTTACCAGCCCCTGGAGGCAGCAGCCACACATCCCAGCAACACCCAGAGATGCCCTACTGGTGGCCCCAGATGGAGAGACAGCTGCACCAGGGAGCCATCTGGGCCCCTCCGAGGACCTGGCCCAGCAGCAGCATGATCTGTACCTGTCCAACTGCAGGTCAGCAGAGTGAACAATCTGGACAACGTCTTGGGACTCTGGCCCTTCAAATGAGCCACCACAGTGTGGGAATCCGAGCCCTGGAATCCAAGCCCAGGCTAATGGAAAACTGGGTGACGGTAGATGAGGGCACAAAGTCCCCATGTTTAGGGACAGAGCACACAACCACAGAGAACTGGGCGACAGCCCACAAAGACACATAAAATTGAGACGCTGGAGCCGCAGAATGTTAGTCTCAGAGAGCCACAGAGCGTTCATCGTGGATCCACACCCCACTGGAGTCTGACCACAGCCCAACAGAACTGCAGCGCAGAGCACCAGATTCACAGACACAGAAGCCACATCAGTGAGGGCACACAAGCTGCAGACCATCAGATTCAAGGTAGAGACAAGGCAGAGGGATGAGCACCGTGGGACCCCAGACTGTGTCCAAAGGTACAGGATGGGTCATTGTCTCTTGCCAAGCAGATCACAATTTTCCAAAAACTCCTTCCCACAGCCCGGGAGTCCCCCAACCTTGCCATTGATCCCACCAAACTTCTCTTCCAAAGCTTGGGGGGAGACCTGGGACCAGTCCTGGTCTGCTCTGGGCCTCAGTTTCCCCACTGTAAAATTAGTGGTTGGCCCTTTGTGAGGGTCAACCCACTTCCAATGATCTGTGAAATGACCATATCACTCTTCTCTCCCTCCCTATATCCTTGGGTGAATCCCAAAGGAACTTAGTGAATGAATGAATGAATGAATGAATGAATGAACGAACAAATAAATGAATGAATAAGGAACCCTCCTGAAGTCTGACACTGCACTTATCTGGACTCACGTCCCATGTCCCTGGAATCTCAGCCTTTGCTCTCTGTCCCCTAGATAAACCAGGTCCTTCCACTCTTCTCTTGTTTCTTCCTTATAAGGTCCTCCTCTTCCTAAATCCTCAATTCTCAGTCCAATCATGGGTCACGTCCCCTGGGAAGCCCTTTCTGATTCCTCCAGCCCCGGCTAACTGCTGTCCTCACACTGCTAGAAAAATCCCCAGTGTGCTCGCCCCTCTGCTGCCCCCTACCCCATCCAGTTGTCAGCGCTGCTCACCTGGACAGCAGAAGCAGCCTCCTCACTGGTCTCCCTGCCTCCACCCTCACCTTCCATGTTCCACCTTTTCCAAGGCAGACAGAAATCGGATCTCATCTTTCCCTGCTTATACCTTACCCTGACTCCTGGGACACTCTAGATGAAACCCAAATTCCTCAAAAGGCCAACAAGATCCCATGTGATGGGTTGCCTATGACCTCTGACCTCATGCCCCTCCACTCCCTTCACAGTGGCCTCCTCCCCACTTCTCGATCACAGGGCCTTTGTTTCCACCTGCTGTGCTCTCTGCCTGGAGCACCATCCCCCAGTTGTCTCCCTCTCCCCCTTAGGTCCTCATTCAAATATCATCTTTTCAGTGACTATGAAAAGTGCAGACCCCACTCCTCAGCACCCCTACCCACTTCCTTGCTTAATTTTTTAAAATTTATTATTTTTTATTTTGGCATTGTTAATGTACAATTACTTAAACAACATTATGGTTACTAGACCCCCCTATTATCAAGTCCCTGCCACATACCCCATTACAGTCACTGACCATCAGCATAGTAAGATGCTATAGAATCATTACTTATCTTCTCTGTAAATACTGCCTTTCCTGTGTCTCCACCCGCTACATTATGTGTGCTAATCGTAATGCCCCTTTTTCCCCCTTATCCCTCCTTTCCCACCCATCATCCCCAGTCCCTTTCCCTTTGGTAACTATTAGTCCGTTCTTGGGTTCTGTGAGTCTGCTGCTGTTTTGTTCCTTCAGTTTTTTCTTTGTTCTTATACTCCACAGATGAGTAATCATTTGATACTTGTCTTTCTCTGCCTGGCTTATTTCACTGAGCATAATACCCTCTAGCTCCATCCATGTTGTTGCAAATGGTAGGATTTGTTTTCTTCTTATGGCTGAATAATATTCCATTGTGTATATGTACCACATCTTCTTTATCCATTCATCTACTGATGGACACTTAGGTTGCTTCCATTTCTTGGCTATTGTAAATAGTGCTGCAATAAACATAGGGGTGCATCTGTCTTTTTCAAACTGGGCTGCTGCATTCTTAGGGTAAATTCCTAGGAGTGGAATTCCTGGGTCAAATGGTATTTCTATTTTGAGTTTTTTGAGGAACCTCCATACTGCTTTCCACAATGGTTGAACTAATTTGCATTCCCATCAGCAGTGTAGGAGGGTTCCCTTTTCTCCACATCCTCGCCAACATTTGTTGTTGTTTGTGTTTTGGATGTTGGCCATCCTCACTGGTATGAGGTGATATCTCATTGTGGTTTTAATCTGCATTTCTCTGATGATTAGTGATGTGCAGCATCTTTTCATGTGCCTGTTGGCCATCTGAATTTCTTCTTTGGAGAAATGTCTGTTAAGATCCTCTGCCCATTTTTTAATTGGTTTATTTGCTTTTTGTTTGTTGAGGTGTGTGAGCTCTTTATATAATTTGGATGTCAACCCCTTATCACATATGCCATTTATGAATATATTCTCCTATACTGTAGGATGTCTTTTTGTTGTACTGATGGTGTCCTTTGCTGTACAGAAGCTTTTCAGCTTGATATAGTCCCACTTGTTCATTTTTGCTTTTGTTTCCCTTGCCTGGGGACATATGTTCATGAAGAAGTTGCTCATGTTTATGTCCAAGAGATTTTTGCTTATATTTTTTTCTGAGAGTTTTATGGTTTCATGACTTACATTCAGGTCTTTGATCCATTTTGAGTTTACTTTTGCTTATGGGGTTAGACAGTAATCCAGTTTCATTCTCTTACATGTAGCTGTCCAGTTTTGCCAACACCAGCTGCTGAAGAGGCTGTCATTTCCCCATTGTATATCCATGGTTCCTTTATCATATATTAATTGACCATATATACTTGGGTTTATATCTGGGCTCTCTATTCTGTTCCACTGGTCTATGGGTCTGTTGTCATGCCAGTACCAAGTTGTCTTGATTACTGTGGCTTTGTCCTTGCTTAATTTTTTAAGCATTTATTTGACAAACCACTTTTTACTTGTTACATCTTACTGTCTGTCTCCTCCAATGGAACGTCAGCTCCATCAGGGTAGAGACCACATACGTTTTGTGCCCAGCATTTAGTAGGTGCTCTGAATTACTTGTTCAGTGAGGGATTCAAGTCACACCCAGCCCCGAGGCATTCTCTCACTTTGCTGGCTGTGGGTCCTGCCTCTGAGGCCATCTACACTTCCAGGGACAGGGGACAAATAGAATTCAAACCAAGGACCTCTGGCTCCAAGCACGCTTTTGATCTGTTTCTGGACACTGAAAAAATATTTACACGGAAGAAGACAGGCCCCCAAGAGGAACCCTGGCCACAAGTCATTCAAGTGCTTGGCCACTGCATGGGTTCCAGGTAAATGGGGCCAACCACCCACCATGGCTAGACTCAACAAGGCTATTAAGTGCCAGGGCTGTCCCTGGGGACACTGCATGCCTCTGAGCTGCAGTGTCACATAGCATCCTGGGAATCAGGAGGGCCAGCAAGAAGCTCAGGCTGATACCACTCCAGAGATAAGGAAAACCTGGGGTCAGAGTGAGGTCACCGCACTCTGAGGTGGGCGGGTGCTCTTCTCATCCTTAAGCCAAGGTCTGCCTGAGGCTCAGGCATCAAAGGTATTGAGAGAAAAACAATGATGACAGCAGTGATGATCTGGTACCCATGCATTCACCTGCACCCCATCATTCATTTACTCACTCACCCAAAAGTAGCTGAGCAGCTCTTATGCCCCCGTAGTAAATAAAACTTGGAGCACTTATTTTAATATAATGTAGATTAAAATAAGCATATAGAAGAAATATGAAGTGAGAGGGTTGTGTGTGGGATGAAACCTCTCTGATCAAGTCTTTGCACTAATGGAGGAATTAGGGGACCCAGCCATGCAGATCTCTGAGCCAGGCAGAAGATGCAGCCAGTGCAAAGGCCCTGTGGCAAGACTGGGCCTGGAATGTTGGAAGACCATCAAGGAAGCCAGTGAGGCTGCAGCTGAGTGGGCAAGAGAGTAGATGTCTCAGAGGATGTCAAGGAAGCAACAGGGGCAGGTGGCAGAGGACCAAGTCAGCTGCAGTGAGGACTTGGGCTTCCCTCTGAGGGAGGTGGGAGCTGTGAGAGCATGCTGAACAGAGAAGGGGTGTGATCTGACTCAGGTTTTAATAGGATCCTTCTGGCCGCTGGGGAAGGAGAGACTGTGGCAGGGAGCAGGGGCTAGAGGCAGGGAGTCCAGTAAGGAGGCCGCTGCAGCCATGCCAGTAAGGGATGCTAGGGGCTTGGACCAGGGTTTGAGATGTGGGGGACATGTTTTAAAGAAAAATGGTGATATTATAAACATACACAGCCAGGTGAGGCCAGGAGATGTACATCTTTTTACAGAAGAGGACATTGAGGCTCAGAGAGGTGAAGTCCCTTGCCCAATGTCACACAGTGAGGAAGTGTCAGAGCTGGGATTATAACCCTGACTGTCATGAGGACCTCCTCGGGGCTTGTGCCTGCTTCTGTGGCATGAGGTGCAGGGTCTGAGGTGGGAAGGGCAGCATCCCTGTCCCATCACTAGTCCCGAGTTCAGTGACAAAGCAAAGTGGGGAGAGAATCAGAGGGATGCTTATGTGGGAGGGAGGGAGGGAGGTGACAGGAAAGAGTGAGAGAGGAGGTGGCCAGGAACACAGTCCCAGCTTCCTAGGTCTATTTGTGAAGTGCAAGGTTAGCCCCATGTGAAACACGGAGCACCCTGCCAACGGTCCCCGCAGGAGGCAGCAGGGAGGCAGGGTACGCACCCCAACTGGCTGTGTGACCTTCTGCAGACCACTCATCCTCTCTGCACCTCGCTCTCCTCACATGCTCATGGAGCAGTTGTGGGGGTAAACACAGGGAAAGTGCTGGCACAGCGGCTGGCAGGCAGCAGCAGGCCAACAGGCTCAGGGGCCAAGGAGGTGGTGACAGCCTCCCACTCTGCTCCTGGCAGCCCCCTTTGCTCCTGCCTTTGAGGCTTCATCTCATACCCTCTCTTTTCATTTTCTACAGTGGACTCAGGGCCTTATTCAATCACTAATTCAGGAGTGACAGCCGTGACTGAGTCGTGCCTGCTTGCCAGGGTTCGTGACTTCAGGGGAAGAAAAGATTAACACTCCTTCCACAATGACATGGCCTCTGAAGACTGGGTTCTTGGTATCATTCTGTGTCACGAGCTTCTGGGCCAAGCAGCCCTCGCACATTTTACAGATGGGGAAACTGAGGCCTTGCAGAGAGGGTACATTTTCTGAGCCACCAGACTCCCAGGGACTGGTACCCACTCCTCTGCCCTGAGGGAGTCCACAGTGTCAGAGACACAGTGGGTCCAGGCAGGGTGGCTGTGCTGGCCAGTCAGGACAGACAGGGCCCTGCTGGGCCATAACTAACCTTGTTGTTGCTGTATCATCGGGGATCCGAGTCCTGGGGGAGAGACCTAGAGACACGCAGGAGGAGGGGGACTTGGGGAAGCACTATAGTATTTTCACACTCAGCCACACTCTGGCAGGGCCGGGGGGGGCTTCCTCTGCCCCCTCCTCGCGGCATGTGAGGATTGCACCCTTTATATCATCTTCCCTCCAGATCCTCACAACCATCCTATAAGGCAGGGACCTAGTTAAATGACCCTATTTCACAGGAAAGTCCTACAGCTAGTGAGCGGCAGAGCCAGGATGTGAGCCCAGGACTGGCTGACTCCTTACGGCCTCCCTCTCTGCAGCCTCCCTGGGCTCCCTGCCCCTGGGTTCCCCCCAGGCTAGGCCAGCCAGGCTCCCCTTCCACATGTCCTGTGGGCAGAGCCAGCCCTGCCTCCTCCGGCTCCAACTTGCCCTCAGGGAGGAGACCTCTCTGCTGGATACAGGGCAGAGACACGCCAGGGAGCCAGGACAGCAGGGGAGGTGCTCTCCCGAGGAAGCCAGAGGAAGTGGGGAGTGAAGAGAGGCTGAGACGAGATCACCCCTCACATCTACGTTGAGGGGACCCTGAGCCAGGCCCCATTATAGGAATCCATTTTTCCCTCATACAAACCTTTGCCACAAATACTATGGTTATCTGCATTTTACAGTTGAGGAAACTGAGGCTCAGAGAGAGGAAGTATCTGGGTCAAGGTAACCCAGCCAGCAAGTGGTGGAGCCAAGATTTGAACCGGGCTGTCTGGCTCAGGCACCCATGTGGAGAAAGAGGAGCTAGAGACAAGAATAAAGCTGAGGAGAAGGACTTTTAAGGACAGACTGTGTGACGTTCAGTTAGAAGGCGTGTGAGTTCGTGCAATATAACGCCCCACCGACTTCTCCCGGCCAGCATCTTAGCCAAGCCTGCTGTTCTACATCACTCTTCGGAGTGTACGTGTCCCAGCTGGACCCCAGATGGGCGTGGTGCGGCAGAGACCATGGACCCGGGTCAGGGATGGGACCCTGCGTTGAAGCAGCAGCAGGTGGTCAGCGCCAGGGGGCTGGGTGCAGGCCTGCCCTGCGTGCCGAGAAATCTTGAAGGGTGTTTGGGCTGTGTGGGACCTGAACTGGGGGGTTAAGGCAATGACAGCCTCGGCCAGATGAAGAGTGGAGCTACACGAAGTGCAGCGTGTGGGCCCGGACCCTCCCTTGAACTATTTCTCACTGGACAGCGCCAGGCAAGTTCAGAAACAGAATAAACGGCTAGAGGCGGTTATAGCGATCTGAGACTGCCAGAGCAGCCCAGGGCCTGGTCAGAGGCTTGTACTTCTCGTGTCTTTGTTGTTTTATTTCCTTTTTCAATAATTCATTGCTAGTGTATTTTTCCCGGCGGCCGGCCCAAAAGAGGTCTTCAGCAATACCAGTGCCCTAAAGAATGGTCCCGTGGGCTGCCTGCCCTGTCAGGAGGGCCCTGGACGTGAGGGAACTCCTAATGGTGCCACTCTGGATGCAGGGGAATATCGGAAAGGGAGGGTGGAGCGGGGTCCGGCAGTCACTGAAATCCCATTGCAGAGGGGCTGGCAGCCCAGTAAGCCCAGGCCGACAGCTCCTTAAGGAAAACAACAAGGATGGGCAGGAAGCAATTAAGGGGCTGTCATCAGGGAGGCAGCCTGCATCTGCTTGGGCATCTGCCGAGGCTGTTCTGTCTCCCCAGGGCCCAGGTCGGAGGACAGGACTGGGGATGCTCCGGCCAATTCTCTGTGTGCGAAGCCATGAAGACAGCGAGCTGCCCGGACGGATGCCACATATCCCTATCAGCCAGGAAGGGCGGGCACAGGTGAGTCCTGAACCCACCTGGGTGACCACAGAAAGGACTGGGCTGCGCCTCAGCAGCTCAGGTTTGTTGATCGCCTGCTGAATGCCAGACCCCCAGGCAGTGCTGGGGATAGGAGGGCACAGTCGTCCCAGGCTGTGGGGCTCAAGGGCTGCCCGGGTGAGCTCAGGGGGCGCTGTGAGAGGACATAATGGGAGCACCAGGTGGCTTTCCTGGAGAAAAGATGCTTGGGACAGGTCTGCAGAATCAGGCGGAATTAACCAGACAAGGCTCCCCTACCCGCTGGCAGAGAGAACAGCATGGGCAAAAGCCCTGAGGTGCGCGTGAGTGAACCCCACCGTGTGCACCCACACAGCAGGCACAGTGCTGGGAGCTTTCCTGCATCAAAGACACTCTGAGGTAGGTGTTATTGTTCCCATTTTATAGATGAGGAAACTGGGCCCCAGAGAGGTTAAGGAACCTGCACAAGGTCACACAGCTCCTAAGCCACAGAAACTGAATTTGAACCCACTGTGTTACAGTGCCTCTCTTTTAGCTCGTTTTCCTTCAAGCACAGAAACAGGACCAGTGTGGCTAGGGCCCAGACGGTGCATGAAAAATAAGGGTGGAGGGGGCAGCAGCTCCCACCACAGGGAGGACGATGACCCTGATATTAACAGCAGTGGGCGGCACTGAAGGTAGGAGGAAGTGATGATATCAGATGTGTCTTAACGGTGCTGCCCGGCCAGGGTAGAGCCGAAGTCAAGCAACACTGACCGACTAACAAACGCCTCCTTGCTGTCCAGCACTGAGCAACACATGGCACCACGGGGCCTGCCTCCATACAGCACTTTGCCCCCACCACTCACAGCCCCGTGAAACAGCAAGGACATCTCAAACACAAATGCACAAATTCTACCGACTTTGATGAACATCGGGAAGCACTTTCTGGCACGAGGCCCAAAGACACCATTTCAACCTTTGATTAATCCCCCGCGAAGCACAGTTCAGCCACGTCCACATTTCTCCATTGCCATTTTGGCTTTATTGAGGTCGATTTCATTGAGATTGAGTCTTTTCCTAATTAAAATTTGTCACGAAAATTGTCCTCATCGATCATTTCTTTGCCCGCAGCACATCCTACTTATTGCAGCCAAGCACCACCTTGGACTTCCCATCCTGACCATGATTCCTGTCAACTCCAGTTCTCTCAGGTCAGATTTTTGCACATCTTAATGCTGTCGTGGAGACTGGATTCTTCTGTCAATTTTTAGATCAATAACTATTTTTACTATGTACAGTTTTAGCCGATGTCAGTTTTATTTTGTGCTGATTGTTTCTGCTAGTGATGGTCACGACAGATGGATCGGAGACAAATGGTCTGTTTCGCTGTCGGGAAATCCATGAGAGATTTAAACATGTTTGTGAATCATAAAAACAAAGGAGACTGAAGACAGAGGGATCCAGAGATAGACAGATGACCACAGGCAGGCTGACAGAGAGAGACAGAGAAAAACAGAGACAGACAGAGGGGGAGAGATTGTGAAATGACAGTTGGGCTCCTGACCGCTCAGCATAGTCGGGTGGCACTGTCCCAACTAGTGGGCCACACTGCCCTGCTTCTTCCCCAGTCAGTCTGGACATTCCCACCTCCGGCTGTTGCTCCGGCCTGGAAGGCCTCCCCTTCCCGACATTCAACTCGAGGTCTGCTCATTCCATTGCTCAAGACGGCTTTATCAAAATGAGAAAAAAGGTCACTTAGATGGTGCCCCAGGACCTCTGGGCAGATAGTGAGCAGCTAACACCACCGAGGCTAAAGGGAAACCAGCCTCAGCCTTTGGCCTAGAGCCAGGGAAGTCCCAGCAACGTGGCAGAGGGAGAGTGGGCACTGGGGCCACATCGGCCTGGGTTTGAGCCCTATCTCTTCTTGGTTTCTCCGCCTCAGATCTCAACTGCCTCATCTGAGAACTGGGGATAAATACCCAGCTTGTAGGCACATGTGAGGCGGGGGCCCCCTGCGTGAGCAGCTAGGCAGCCTCCCCTGATCTAATGCCATCCGTGGCCCACACCCCACTGGGCTGGCTAAGGATGGCACAGATGCTCTCAGCAATGGCTTTACTTGCAACCAAGCAATGGCCTCATCCTTGTCCTGGGGCCTGTGGGGTGAAGAGGATCTGAGCCTGGGGTCCCTCCTGGCTCAGCCTTTAGGCTAGTGGGGGACCCCTGTGCAGGGCAGACCCAGACTCTGAGATGCAGGGTACGGATTTTGGTTGCTCTTCTCTTGCCTGCTGTCTCCAATCCCTCAGGAATGGCTACGTGGAGTTCTGTGTTAAAAAAACTTCTGAGGCTGTTAGCAGGAAAGTGTGGTGATCAGTGAGCTATTTCCACTGTGGCCGTGGGCTGGGAAGCGTGTTTTGTTTTCTGAATCTTTAGTTGGTGCCGTGCAAAGACTGGGAGCACAGAGGTCTGGGTTCAAGTCTCAGCTACACTACCACTAGCTGGTGACCTTGGGCAAGTCACGTTACCTCTTGGAGCCTCAGTTCTTCATCTGGGAAATGAGGATAATAGTATGATTTATCTCATAGGATTTTTTGTGAGGATTAAGTGAAAAGGTGCGTATGTAGGTGCTAATAAAAATTTATACATGAATGGAGGTTTTTTCCTTTCTTGTTTATCAGGTGAGTTAATAGTGAGGTAAAAGAGCTCTGGCTGCATTGTTTTCAGACCGGGTGACCCAGTTCTCTCCCTAACTCTCAATTTCCTCATCCATGAAATGGGCTAACTGTTTCTTATAAAAAGTTGAACATACAGTCAGCGTGCCACCCAGTAATCCCAACTCCTGGGTATTTAGCCATGAGAAATGGAAACGTGTTCACAGCAGCTGTAGGCACAACCACCCTCAAGCAGAAGCCACACAAACGCCCACAAACAAGCCACTGGATAAAGACACTGAGGACACATGCCCTGAATATGCTCAGCAAGAAAAAGCACAGCATGGATGGATCTGAAGGCTGAACATGCCAGAGACAAAGCCTCTATACTGTATGATTCCATTTCTATGAAATTCAAAAGAGACAAATCCACAATACATTGACAAAAAGCAGATCAGTATTGCCTGGGTCTGGGAGGAATGGGAGGGTGGCAGTATCCATTTGGGAAGGGCACAAGGGACCTTTTGGGGCAACAGGAATCTTCTAATTACCCAAGGATTGGTGCGGTGGTCACACAGGGCATACATAACAAAACACATCAAACTGTACACTGAAAATGAGCACATTTTAGGGTATGTAAGTTATACTCAATGAAGTTAATTTTTAAAAAATGTTCCTGAGACAACTTCCTTGCAGACTTTCCAGGGCTGGTCTGTGATGAGATCATATACCAATGGGCAGGCAAGAACTCTGTCCAATTGGGAAGTACATCCCAGGTCGGGAGGACTCTGGCTATCTCCATGGGTGGAACTGAAAACAAGGGCCGCCTGGCTCAGGGTCTGTGGGGACTCTCCCATGCAGGAGAAAAGGCCAGGGCTCTGCGGTCAGGCTGACAGGGCTGGAACCCAGCCTCCCCCTTTCACCAACATGCTCTGTGACCTAAGGCAAAGCAGTTTTCCTCCCTGAATCTCAGTTTCTACCATACTCCTCTGGGTCAGGGTCAGCAGAGCCCCTGGATTTCGGCTAACACCAAGCAGGTGATCAGCCCTCATCCAATGTAGCCTTTTCCAGATCCCACCGACCAGGAGACCAGTGCCAAGGGGAGCAAATCCCGGGATCACAGCTCCACTGCGGCAGAGGTGGCCAGACCCTGTGCCATTCCTCTGGGCTGTGGTCGGCGCCAGGCCAGGCAGTGGGGTGGGCCTGCCCATCGCATGAGTAAACAGTCTCCTCCACCACTAATTACTGTAGTTCTGCCATCAGTGTCCCAGCACCCCCATTCCAGCACAGCAGCTGATGGCTAAATCACCTCATGTCAGGGCACTCAGAGAGCTGCTCACCCCACCCTGGGACTTCACACTGGACGCAGGAGCCACCTCCCCACCAGCCTGGGGGGCCCCATGAAGAGGGCTGTCGATCCCCCAGCCTGGGGACCTCACAGGACAGAGGCTGGATCTGGCCACCCCGGCACCCCAACATCCAGAGCAAATGCTGAGCCAACACTTGCTCATGGACAGTGAGTGTAAACACGCCCAGGTCCTGATGACCCCTGAAGGTTTTCCTCCTTCTGCGGAGGCTGTGGCCTCTCCTGTCCCTCTCTGAGTGGTTTCTTCCAGCCTTAGGTGGGAAGGGGACAAACACACCCTTCCATTACCACCTAATGCTTCTTTAAACAAACACCTCTGTCCCTCTGTTATGGTTCATGGTACATGTCCACTTATAAGGCTGTGGTCCCCAGCTGTTTGGTCAAACACCAATCTAGATGTTGCCGTGAAGGTACTTTGCAGGTGTGATGAACATTTATGTCAGCGGACTTTGAGTGAAGCAGATTATGCTCCATAATGAGGGTGGGCCTCATCCAATCAGTTAAAGGTCTTAAGAGCCAACACAGGCATTCCCCAAAGAAGGGGCAGGATTCTACCTCCACACTGCAGAATAGAAAACCTGACTGAGTTTCCAGCCTGCCTGAACTGCCCCATGGGCTTCTGTGTGCCAGCCTCACAATCATGTGAGCCAATTCTTTTAAAATAAATCTTTCTCTCTTCAGATAGACAGAAAGACTATTGGTTCTGTGTGTCTGGAGAACCCTCACTGGTACACCTTGAGCCCACTCCCTTCATCTAAATGAACTGATCCCCACAGTGGACATGGGTTGTTTCTAGCCATCCAACATCCAGATCCCCTTCTTCTGGTAACAACACTCCATCCATGTGTGGTTCATGGGCCTGACTCTGCTTCCATGGTGGGAACAGCAGGTTTAGCCAATCTGAGTGCTCCATTCTCCAGGCCATGGTGACTGGCTAAGGAATGGACATATGACCCAAGTCCCCTGGAGCCAGCCCCAGGGACTGCTGGAGCCATCTGTGCATTTTTTCCCACCAGAATGTAGAATGATGTGAGTCTAGAGCAAAGTTAGCAGCACAAAGACAAGGAATGGAGAGACCAAGCTCTGATGTCGTCCTCTGAGCCCCTGGATTCAACTGCCCCTGAAGCTGATATGAGCATTTAAGGTCTCTTCCGTGCTTGGGCCAGTTGGGGTTGGAATTCTGTCGTTTATAACCAAAATTTTCCTGCCTGGTACCACCTGCTATGGCAGGCTTGAGAAAGAACAGGCGGCCAAGGCTTAGCTGACGGGGCCCGGCTTCTGTTTTGGACATTGTATGTGTAAGCCTGGAAGCAGAGCTGGTGAGCAGGGTGGTAGAGGAAAAGCTGTGAAGGGGAGGGGGAGAAAGGCCCCAGCATCAGGACTGCCAGGAGGAGAGTCTGGGAGACAGGAGAGGCTGGCCAGATGAATGTACTCAGTGTTGCTTTGTGGATTGTGATATACATTGCTCATCATCCCTCCAAGGACTATGCAGTAAAGCGACATTAACACCCCTACTCTCAGTGCATGAAACTCCCTCTGCTCCACCTCCATGCAAACACTCAGTACTGTCAGTCTTTTTCGTGTCAGCCCTTCTGGTGGGTACTGCAATGTGGTTTTTATTTCCATGCCCTTTTATGCGATGCTATTGAGCACCTTTTTGTGTTTACTGGCCATTTGTGAAGCACCTGCTCAAGTCTCTTATCTAATTTTCTATTAGGTTGTCTGCCTTTTTCTTGTTGATTTATGAGAGCTCTTTATGTATTCTGGGTATGAGCCCTTTGCTGACTACATATGCTATATATGCCTGCAAAATGAGCACCAACACCATAGGCTACTCATAGGACTTGGGCTTATTTGGGATGGGTCTATAAGAGACCTTTGGCCAACTTATGAAGGCTTTCCAGCTTGGATGTTCTAGGAATCTCGGATCCTCACACTTAGATTACATGAAGAACTCAAGCACAGGTGAGGGAGAGCAAGAAAACAGGAGACCAGTAAGGAGAAGGAGAAGGCCAACCAGTGCCAAGAGCTGTGCCAGATATGTCACCCGCTTTATCTGGCTGTGTCCCTGCAGCCCTGGCCTTCCCCAAACATGCACCTCAGGGCCACTGAGTATGCTGCTCCTTCTGTCTATGCCTTTCTTTGCAGAGCTGGCTCCTTATCATTGTTCATGTGTATGCTCAATTGCCAGCTCCTCAGAGAAGCCTTCCCTGAACACTGAGTGAAAGGGAGTCTCCAGCTCTCTCTGCATCCAGACTCTGCTTCATTCACCTTCAGTACACCTGTTGGTAGAGTGCACATCTAGTTGTTGACGTGGTGCTTGGCTGGCTCGCACACTAGAACAGAAGCTCCATTAGGGCAAGGGCCTAGTCTGTCCTACTCACCCCTGTATCTCCAGGGCCTGAGGCAGGGCCTGGCACATAGCAGCTGCTCAGTAAACATGTCGTGTGAATGAATGAACAAATCTCACCACAAATCTGATAGGAAAATACCAACACTATGCCCATGTCACAAATGAAGACACTGAAACTCAGAGAAATTGGGTAACCTACCCAAAGTCTTAGAGAAAGTGGTCAAGCAGGAGAGGAATCCTCAGCTCTCTGACTCTACGGGCTGCCCCCATCCAGGCTCCTTTGGCTTTGTGGGTAGCAGTTCCATGAATTGTTACCCTTTCTAATAACTGGGTTTCCTGGCTCCCAGATGAACTGGGTGACAGGAGCAGCAGGGAGAGTGTGGGCCAGGACCTCCGCCTGGAGGCCAGTGTTTCTGCTGGAAACAGGTCAAGTTTGCAAAGTCTAGGCCCACAGCAGTGGTCAAACGATCTTGAGAGACACCCTCAGCATCTCCTAGCCCAAACGCCACCCAGGACAGGAATCCTAAGGCAGCAGCCTTAATGGGGAGCTCACCTCTGTCCAGTCAGGTCTTGCCCAGCAATAAAGGAAGCAAAAAGTGCCTGGCCTTCCCTGACCTGAGCTTGGCTAAAAGGCCGGGAAGGGCAGCCTGGCACCTCAGAACCTGAAAATTCTCAGTGCTGCTGGATATGCAGCAAGAAATTAGGTTAAAGAAGGAATAATCAGCTCATTAACCCCCTTGCCAGACTCTACACACAGTCTGCTTCAGAGCTACGCTGCCAACTGTCACTGCCTGCTTGGATCCCGGAAGAACGGTACAAGTGAGATATTTTATTTATGTGTCGTGCATATTTATTAGAAAGAGGTAAATAAATCAGCTGCCTGCCATCTGCACCCACCAGCGTACACTAAGTTCTCTCCCTCCTCCTCTGCCTTGGGAGGGGCCCCACCAGCAAAGCCCAGGTCCTATAAATGAAGGGGGCTCCTTTTCTAGCAAGATTTTCTCCAGCATTTAAGAAGCCCTAGAATTAAATTTTTTTTCTGAGAGGGAATGGGTATCGGGTACTATTCTAGGTTGTTTACCAATAACTGATCATCCCCACAAGTGGGAGGTGGACATCCTCACTTTACAGATGAAGACATGGAGGCTCAGAGAGGTCAGGTCACTTGCCTAGGGTCACACAGCAAGTGAGTGGAGGGGCTGAGCTCAGGATAGGGGAGGCCCAAAGACGATGTGCCAGGAAACGACCACATTCCCGGTTCTGGTGCTAGTTGCTGGGGGATCCAGGTTGGTCCCTTAACTCTCCTAGCCCTTCTCTGTTAAGTGGAAAAATGACACACCACAGGACAGGGGGCTGTGTGGGCAATCACCACCCATCTGAAACCTGAGTGGCCTTTAAGCCCACCACAGAGACTCCTGACTCCCCCCACTTGAAGGGGCCAGACAGCTCCCCATCCCTGCCCCAGGCTTGCTATGCGGCTCTAGGCAAATCAGTGATCCTCCTGGAGCCTCAGTTTTCTCCTCTGCAAAACGGAAAAACAACTGGGCAGAGGAAGGTATAGGCTGTAAGGAAGATGGTCTTATGTGTGGGGAAAACTTGTAAAATGCAGGTCTGGTAGGAGGCAGGAACAGGCTGGGACCAAGGACCATGACAGAGGAGGGGAGCCCAGAGAGGGGCCATGACTTGCCCAGGGTCACCCAGCAACCACAGTGATCAGGAGCCCCAGATCATCTGCCTTCCAGGCTGAGAAGAAATAGGCCAGGGTGCTGAGCCCAGCACTGTCCAAGCTCAGCCTGGATCTGGATCTTTATTGAAGTGCCATAAATCCCAGAATCGCTCCTGCCCAGCCCGCAAGCCTTGCCTCACTGCTTCTGCCTCCCTGCAGGGCCTTTTCATTAAATTAAGTGCAGAATCCAACAGAATCCAATGCCAACTGCTTTTGATTTTCCCTGAGGGGCCACCTGCCACCTCCCTCTGGCACCTGCAGGACCATGGCTGCTGCAGGGTGCTCACAGCACCCCCTCCAATAAACATTATAGAGGCTTCTAGGAAAAATATTATTTTTTAAGATGTTTGATTTAGTATCTTCAGAGCAGACTTTAGTGAGCCCCCACTAGTAGCCCAGGGAGCCAGACTGGCCCATTTCACACAGAGGGATAGTTCAGAGCAAACACAGGTCCATTGAGCACCCAGTTCTGGGGCCGAGAGATTGAGGGGGTGGGGGGTGGAGACTGCTGATGTGCAAAGCCAGCTTGTCCTAGGGCGACTGTCAAGGGGAATAGGTGTGAGCTGCAGCAACAAGGAGGCAGGTCAGATGTCAAGGAGGCCAGACACCAGCCCCAATGCACTCCAGGCAGCCAGCAAGGTCTACTTGCTGACTTCCTTCATGAGGAAGGACCAACAATAACAGGAGCTAGCTCAGTGGGCACCTACCATGTGCCAGGCACTGCCAAGTTTTCCCATGATTCTCAGAAGAAACCCAAACGCCTCCCCTTCACCTGCGGTACCCTGCTGGCCTCACCCCATTCCACTCTCCTGCTCCCTCATGACACTGCAGCCACACTGGCCTCCATTCCTCAAATACGCCACACACACTCCTGCCCCAGGGCCTTTGTACCTGCTGTCCCTTCTGCCTGGAACACTCCTCTCCCAGGCCTTCCCTTGGCTGGTCCCAGCACAGATGTCACCTCCTCCAGAAGGTCCTCCCTGACTACCTTGCCACCCTCTTTCATCTCATCATGTTTCCTTGGTTTCCAAGCAGCGCTTTCCCTATGAGCTCTTATTTACTTCTCTATCTAGTTTATGGCCTGTCTCCCCTGCTCCACAAGGACAAAGACTCTGTCCTATTCACTACTGTATCCCAGCACTTAGAAGAGTGGCTGACATATGGTAGGTCATACTTAAACAATTGTAGAATGAATGAAAGAAGTAAGGAAGGAATCGGACACATAGGGTCTGAGTGAAAGGGCCAGGACACAGGCAAAAAGGAGGCAGCAAATGCCCGGGGTTTGGGCAACATGAAGACAAACCTCCCCTCCCCTCCCCTCCCCTCCACTCTAAAGGTTGGTTCCCTGAATTGAAGGTGCTAGAGGAAGGGGATGGCTTCCCAGAGGGATTGGGGAGGCTTCATAAGATACAGAGCTGGAGAAATATCCTAGAACATGAGGAATTGCAACATTCCAAGAGATTATGTGGTCATTAAAAATGACAAGTATAAGAAGTAACATCTGTGAGGGGAAAAGACCTACGCAGAATTGCATTACAAGTGGATGACAATCACAGGAAAGCTGGATCTTCCTGCTTCCTTATTTGTAACAGCAAAAGGCTGGGCGCAACATTTTATCCAACCACAGGGAGAAGGTAAATAAACTATGCCTGATACAGCCGTTCCGTGGGCCATTCTGCAGCTAAAATAATCCAGGGAAATTTTGACCCTATGAAAATAAGTGAAGAAAAGGCAAAACATAAAATGGCATATGTGATAGGATCTCAAAAAAAATAGACAGTGGAAAAAAAGACTAGAAGGAAATTCACCAAAGTGAACCTGGATGGTGGATTGATAGAGGATGATCTGAATTTTCTTCTTGGTCTTTATCTTTCTTTCCAAAATGTTCTACATTTGACAAAAACTGCATGCTTAATGAGAGAGAAAGTAAATTAATTTTAAAAGATCCTTTTTCTCTTTTTTTTAGTGACAGCAAAAGACCAGAGAAGTGTGTATATATAGTGCCATATGGAGAAGGGGGGACATAGTAATGTCTTTTTTTTTTTTTACTGATACTGCTGTGTTTAATTATTTAAAATATTTTAAATGCCCAACAGCATTTTATAAGGTTTTTTGGGGGAACAGAAAAAGGAAAACTGAGAAACTGGTCAATAGGAGGGCTGAGAGAACAGTCCTAGCTCAGGAGTGAAGGGGGGCAAATCCTTCTCTCTGGGCCTCAGTCTCCTGGTCTGTGAAAGGGGTCGATGATCCCTGCCTCCCACAGTTGTTGCAGGATCCAGGCCTCTACAGAAAGGGGTGTGTCCATGCTCAGCACTTAACTGATGGCTCAGTAAATGCTGGTGCCCTCTGCCTTCCAAGCAAGGGAGATCCCAGCCAGGGCCCTTCTAACTACTACACTCCCAACAGGTAGGCAGGGATGGTCCCCAAACCTTTTTGCGTGTACATCCTCATGTGCAGAAAAATGCCTATGCATTGCTCTGCAATAATAGATGCATATTACTTATTAATTACCCATGTATAATTATATTTATATATTGCTCATATTATACAACACACAATACTAGAAAAAAATTAAAGTGTGACAGAAAGTAAATGTAAACTGAAACTCTTAATATTTTTTCCCATCTTCTTCCTCAAGAGATTGTCCTGGGTGGGGCACCCGCACTCCCCTTTGGAGACCCCCAGCTGAGTCTGTGAACTTCCAAGCGCAGAGATCCCCGAGTCTTAGTCAGTAAACTGCTGACAGTCAAAAATAGTTTAAGAGGGGTCTGTGGTTCAGGCTGGTTTATATTTGACAGGATCAAAACAGCAAATTTAATCACTCAAACCAGAGTCTGACCCCTTGGGTCTGAGGCACCCTGGCCTCCCCGTGGGCCTTTGGCCACGTTATCCCTCTCTCTGAACGCAGTCTCCCCACCCAGAACCAGAGAGAACTGGACCGAGTGGTCCCCAGGCTTCATCCTCCAAGCCCATTCCCACCCCTACCACTTGAGGGGATGGCCTCTCCTGGGAGTCAGGGAGACCACAGCGATTTACACCCTCTGGGGCCCAACCTCACTATAAAATTCAGCTGCCCTCACCCCGCTTAACTCCCAGGACTCCTGCCAACCAGAGCCAGCTGCCCATAAACCCCCAGACATAAATCTCGAGACCCAGTACCTTCAGCACAGAAGGCAAGCAGTAAATTTGAGGCTTCAGGATCTCTGGCAGCGAAGCTTCCTGGGAAGATTCATTTTTCATCGACAATAAATTACCCTCACTGGACTACAGAGGGGAAGCATTTGTTCATTCAGTTGAAAAATGCTTGTTCGAAGGGCACCCCCATGATGGGGCTCCCCAGCTGGGCTGCCAGCACCCAGGGTTATCCATCCAGGGGCTTCTTGGTAGGCCCCTCACACTCAGCCCCCGAAAACCTGCTCCTGCATGTCCCCCAGCTCAGTGAAGGGCACCAGCATAACCCCCAGGAAACAAGGAATCCAATCGGGAAACCCTGAGTGCCTTCCGGGCCCCAGCCCAGCCTCTGCACCTGTTCACTGCTGTGGCTGGCCAATCTGCCGCCTGTAGCCCTCTGCCCTGGGCTTGCGTCTCCACGTGGCTGAGCTGACAGCTGAGGCCAAACCAAAGCTACTGACTAGCTCTGGGGCCCTGAACAAGGAAGACCACCTCAAAATTTTTGTAAAATTACACAAATCCCAAAAGAGAGCATAAATCGGGACATTTTTGAGAGCCATGTGGCCCCGGGTGCTGGGTACAATTTATTTCTCAACCCCCGGCCAGGCGCACTGGTGATCTCATTACATTGCTCTCCATGAAGAGCAAATGTTTTAATTACTCTTCTTTGTGTACAGTACATCATAATAAAGAGAAGTGCATGATAATATGCCATCATTTGTGTAAAAAGTGGGGAAAGAATATGTGTGCACAAAAAAAAAGTCTAGAGGGACATGCTAGGAAGCAGTAACAGTGGAGAGGTGTGGGCTTGGCAGAGGTGGGAGAAAGACTTCAGTGTTTTGAGGGTTTTTTTAACCCAAACCATGTGACCCTAGTGTTCCCATGCCAGACCCCTACGTATGGACAGTTAGTTTATCCCCTTTTTTTCCTCCATTAACACGACAATGAGCATTCTTGTCCCTGTTACCTGTGCATTCATATTAGATTTTTCTCTAGACTATACAATACTTCCAATACTTACACTAGAAAAGGAATGGTTGGGGGATGGTGTGAGCTCTTCCAATACTGACAGAAACTTGTCAAATTGCCTTCAACATGCCTCTACTTACTCCAGAGGTCAGTTTCTGCATCCCCCACTGTCTCACCACATTAGATGCTGCAATTTTTTTTAATTGCCACTTAAAATTGATATTGTGCTTTTGTGTCTAGAAGCCATTACCTAATGTTAAGAGAATAATCCCCTAAAATGGTGAGGTTGGCCACCCTTTCATTCACTTTCTGCTCATTTGTGTATCTTCTGGTAATTTCCTGCTCGAAGTCATTCCTTCTTCTTAGACTATGTATCTCTTTTTACCGATCTGCAGGAGAGTACCATGTATTCTGGGTATCTGTGATATACATCATAGATACTTTTCTTCATGGTCTGTGGCTTGTGGAATGGTTTCTTTGGTCATATAAAACTTCTGCATTTTTATGTAGACCAATTTTTCAATTTTCCTTCATGACCTTTGCTTTGGGAGCTTCTATTTCCTCAACTGATAAGACTGATGACCCAGCCTTGCAGGGCTGTTAGGAGGAGTAGAGACAGTGAATAAAGCATCTGGTGTTGCTGAACAAACACTCCTAAAATGATAAGGGTGGTCATTTTGGGGGTCTCCCCACCTCATCTTGTCTCCCAACCCCCTGGCCGCCAGCGGGAGCTTCTAGGAGACACCATTCTCCTGCCTGAGAGCCTTCCAGCTGCCTGCAGATGATGAAGCACAAACTCCTTTAGTGGGTGAGTTCAGCATCTCAAACCCAAACACCTTTACGGCTGAGCGAATGGGAGAGTTCATCAATGGCTGGGTGGTGGGTGTGGCAGGCACACCACAGGTCCACGGGGACAGCAAAAATGAAATCTTCTGAAGAAAGCTGCTAATTTTTTTTTATGTGAAACCTCCCCCACCACACACAGACATACCCTTAAAATGTAATGGCAACTAACTTTTTTAAGCCCATGTCAGGGTCAGGCAAGACTCATTTGTGACCAGGGTGTAGCCATCTCCACCCTCAGGATCTGGCTCCAGACCGCTTTTCCAGAATCATTGTGCCCACCCCCCACCCCCCACCCCACCCCACCCCCACCACACACACCTACCTCATGTGGCATCCTTGCCGGCCACAATGCCCAAGTGTGAACACATCATGTTTTTCTCAACTCTGCTTTTACACACACTGATCCCTAGGCCTTAAATGCCCCCTCTGCTCCTTTCCTTCCCAGGCAATTCACACTTGCTCTTTAAAACCCAGGTCAGATGTCAAAGCCAATTCCCCAACCGCAGACAGAATTCCATGTTCCTTCCCTGAGTGCCCCATCACTAATGATTCTAGGGACTAAAATTCCAAAGGAAGCAGCCTGGGATCACAGCAAGAGCCTTTCGTTGGGAGAAAGACTTTGCTGGGGTAAAATCCCTCCTCTGCCACTTCCCAGCAGTGTATCCTTGGGCAAGTGACTTAACCTCTCTGTGCCTCAGGATTCCAACTGTGAGATGGAGATAATGAGACCTACATTTGGTCAGGTTTTCAGGAAGATAAAACAAAATGGTGTAAGAGAAGTACCAGTGGAGGTCCTAGCCATGGCAATCAGACAACACAAAGAAATAAAAGGCATCCAGATTGGCAAGGAAGAAGTCAAACTGTCCCTGTTTGCAGATGACATGATATTGGACATAAAAAAACCCTAAAGAATCCACTCCAAAACTACTAAATCTAATATCTGAATTCAACAAAGTTGTGGCATACAAAATTAATATGCAGAAATCTGTGAAATTCCTATACACTAACAATGAACTAGCAGAGAGAGAAATCAGGAAAACAATTCCATTCACAGTTGCATCAAAAAGAATAAAATACCTAGGAATAAACCTAACTAAGGAAGTGAAAGACCTATACTCTGAAAACTACAAGACACTCATGAGAGAAATTAAAGAAGATACCATAAATGGAAACACACCCATGCTCATGGATAGGAAGAATTAATATTGTCAAAATGGCCATCCTGCCTAAAGCAATCTACAGATTCAATGCAATTTCTATCAAAATACCAACAGCATTCTTCAACGAACAAGAGAAAATCGTTCTAAAATTCATATGGAACCACAAAAGACCCCAAATAGCCAAAGCAATCCTGAGAAGGAAGAATAAAGCTGGGGGGATTATGCTCTCCAACTTCAAGCTCTACTACAAAGCCACGGTACTCAAGACAATTTGGTACTGGCACAAGAACAGACCCATAGACCAGTGGAACAGACTAGAGAGCCCTGATATGAACCCAACCATATATGGTCAATTAATATATGATAAAGGAGCCATGGACATACATTGGGGAAATGACAGCCTCTTCAACAGCTGGTGTTGGCAAAACTGGACAGCTACATGCAAGAGAATGAAACTGGATTATTGTTTAACCCCATATACACAAAAGTAAACTCGAAATGGATCAAGGACCTGAATGTAAGTCATGAAACCATAAAACTCTTAGAAGACAACATAGGCAAAAATCTCCTGAATATAAGCATAACAACTTCTTCCTGACGCATCTCTTCGAGCAAGGGAAACAAAAGCAAAAATGAACTCATGAGACTACATCAAACTAAAAAGTTTCTGTACGGCAAAGGACACCATTAATAGAACAAAAAGGCATCCTACAGTATGGGAGAATATATTTGTAAATGACATATCCGACAAGGAGTTAACATCAAAAATACATAAAGAACTTACACGCTTCAACACCCAAAAAGCAAATAACCAGATTAAAAAATGGGCAGAGGATATTAAGAGACAGTTCTCCAAAGAAGAAATTCAGATGGCCAATAGACACATGCAAAGATGCTCCACATCACTAATCATCAGAGAAATGCAAATTAAAACCACAATGAGATATCACCTCACACCAGTAAGGATGGCCAGCATCCAAAAGACTAAGAACAACAAATGCTGGCAAGGATGCGGAGAAAGGGGAACTCCCCTACACTGCTGGTAGGAACGTAAGCTAGTTCAACCATTGTGGAAAGCAATATGGAGGTTCCTCAAAAAACTAAAAATAGAAATACCATTTGACCCAGGAATCCCACTCCTTGGAATTTACCCAAAGAATACAACTTCTCAGATTCAAAAAGACATATGCACCCCTATGTTTATTGCAGCACTTTTTACAATAGCCAAGATATGGAAGCAACCTAAGTGTCCATCAGTAGATGAATGGATAAAGAAGATGTGGTACGTATACACAATGGAATACTATTCAGCCATAAGAAGGAAACAAATCCTGCCATTTGCAACAACATGGATGGAGCTGGAGGATATTATGCTCAGTGAAATAAGCCAGGCAGAGAAAGACAAGTGACAAATGATTTCCCTCATTTGTGGAGTATAACAACGAAGCAAAACTGAAGGAACAAAATAGTAGCAGACTCAGACTCCAAGAAGGAACTAGTGGTTACCAAAGGGGAGGGGTGTAGGAGGGTGGGTCGGGAGGGTGGGAAAAGGGGATTGAGGGGTATTATGTTTAGTACACATGGTGTGGGGGATCACGGGGAAAACAGTGTAGCACAGAGAAGGCAAACAGTGAATCTGTGGCATCTTACTACACTGATTAAACAGTGACTGCATTGGGGTATGGATTTGGACTTGATAATATGGGTAAATGTAGTAACCACATTGTTTTTTCACGTGAAACCTTCACAAGAGTGTATATCAATACCTTAATTAAAAAATGGAAAGAAAAAAGAAAAAGAGAAGTACCAGACATATAGTAGGGGCTTAACAATAGTTTGCATAATGAAGAATAAAAGAAAAAATAGAACAAATATTTCCTCTGAATGCTCTGAACACAGCACATGGAAAAACTAGGTAACTTTCTGGAAGGCAGCCTAAGGATTATCTAAACTCCTGTGTGACCTCTTCTTTTTTCAAATCTCCTAATTCCAGAGAAAACTGTGGATCTGCAGCTCAAAGGTTGCGTGGGGGAACTTTCAGAGAAATGGAGACATACAGGAGCATGCAGAGGAAGGTCCCTGAGGGGCTGAGAGTCCGTGGAGCCCTCCAGGGCTCAGAGGCTCCAGTGCCCCCAACAGGGAGGCTTCACCAAAGTCTAAAGAGTCCAAGGCCAGGTCTTTTGCCAGCAGACCTGCCTGGACAGACTTGTCTCTCCAGCTGGTGAAAGAGAAGGGGAAGGGAGGGCAGGAGGCCATGAGAGCCCTGGGAAGCCACCTTCAAACACAATCGACCCCCTCACTCAATTGAAGAAACTGGGCTTAGAGATGAGAGGACTTGCTCGGCAGGATGGGAGCCCAGGTTTAGCTGCTGTCAGAGCTTGTTGGGTACTAGGAGCCCCAGTGCCCCCCACTGGTGGGGTGTTGGATGTCAGCCTTGAAGCTCTGAGCTTCCAGATGCCAGTAAACAATGTTTTTTCCCAACTCTCAGTGGTAGGCTTAGCAGAAAGGATGGGGGGCTGCCTCCATTTCCCCAGCTGCACTCTAGTTCACTCATGAGCCCTCCTGTGGAATTCTGGTCCTAGACCCCCGGGCTGCTGCTCCTGGCTGAGAGCCTCCTCCCAGACTGAGGACATGCAGCCACAATGCTGCCACCACCTGACCTGAGTGTGACCTGCTCCACTGGTCACACCCTTGCCAGATACACCCCCTAAGGCCAGGACCCACTCCAATGTCACCACACATACCCGGACACTGGTCAGCTGGTTGGAATCATGTCCTCCCCGACCCAGCCCAGCCTGATTTTCTCCCTTCCTTCCCTCAGGCACCAGAGTCTGAGCCCAGAACAGCTCAGGAGCCTGGTTTCTGACACCCTTGTCTGCCCCCAGGCCAGCTCCTGGGGAGCGCGTATTAGTCTGACTTACTACCTGAAAGAATATTCGTGGGGAAACACCGGGTGGGTCCAAAAGCCACCCTCAGTGCTGCCTCTGACTCAGTGGCCTGTCTGGCTCCTCAGACCTGGGCCTAGGGAGCCTCGCCACTGGGCCTGCAGCCACTGACACCACCAATCACCACTGCCTGCCTCCAGCCACTCAAGAAATCAGATGAGGACAATTTAAGACCGTTTGCTGTGTGCATTGATTGAGCCTCTTTGATTCTGACCAGTGGACAGGAACCATCCACCAATCAATGGTACAAATGTGATATGGGTCCAGCCCTCCTACAATCCTTCCAAGATGACCCTGAACACTGGTTTAGTGTGACGGACCAGCAGGGATGACACCCCTAGTTCACCCACAGGCCAGCCACCCTTCTTACAACTTTAAGCTGAGTTGCAAGATGTCAACATAACTTATTTCCCGGTTGCTCTGGAGGCTAATGCCAGCCAAGGTTTCACAATAAGCAGGACTGCCCTGGACACATCAGAGACTTAGCATCTCTGACCCCTCCCACTAGGTGCCAGCCATTCTCTACAGATTGGGAAGACCCAAAGATATCCCACCAGGGTCCAAAAGTCCCTAATTGAGAGCCATATTCTAGTCTGACCTTTGGAACAGCCATTATGAAGCCTCCTCCAGGCTGTTTCCATGACCCAATGGCAGGGAGCTCGCTCCCACTCAGAGCAGCCCAGCCCACACTTGCCCAGCTATGACCAGAAGGAAGCCCAGCCCACTAGCTGGAGGCACTGGCCTCCCTGGGACCCCTCCCTCCCTGTGGGGCCAGACCCTATTTTCGGGGCCCTAAACAGACCTGTGCTCTCTACCCAGGATGGGCCTAAGAAGACTTGGACCCCACCTCCCCCAGGACTGTATCCTCACAGGAGGGGTTCTCTGCCTCCTCACCACCCTCCACTCTGCTGCCCCTGTCCCTCCCCCAGGGTCACGTACAAAATAGGAAGTGTATCTTCCACTGTCTTGCTAAATACTGACCCAGTTTGTGTTGGAGCCAAGGGACCGTGGTCTTCCGAGCCCTGCCCTGGACTCTGGGGACATGGCTCAGACACCTGGAGGTGGGGGCAGACTCAGGGCAGATCCACAGGGAGACCTGTGACCTACAGCCACACCCGGGGAAGAGGCTGGGAGCAGATGCCATCCTGTGACCACCTTCCTTCCCTAGGGATGCAAGTGCACCCTCCCTCCCTTTGCCTGAGGCCTGTTTGCAACACCCAGGCAGAGGTGGGGAATCAGCTTCCTGGGAGCAACACTCTACATGCCTGAGAATCCAGGGGAGCGAGGGGAGATCAGCTTGGGGCCAGGCAAGACCCCTAAGCCGGAGGAAAGCCCCTCCAAACGACCCCAGGAGCCCTGCTGAGCCCTCATCAGCTTCACAATGGCTTAAAAATAGCCTCTAGAGCCAGACTGCCTGGGTTCAAATCCCAGCCTGCTCCTTAGCTTGGGGCAAGTCACCTAACTTTTCTGCCAGTTTCCTCATCATAAAAGTGGGGCTAATAATAATACCTACCTCATAGGGTTGTATGAAAATGAAATTAATTAATATATAAAGCACTTAGACCCTTAATACCCATTGGCTGCTGGTATTATTACAACTTTAACCCCCACACACACTCATCACTACAGTCCCTGGTCCAATGTCGCTCAGCATCTCAACCCATCTCCCCTTTTCCTCAGGTGGTTCCACAGGCACAAAGCCCTCTGCATATTTCAAACTACTTTCTCTTCTATTTTATTTCATTAGATCCACACAGCAGGATCATGTTTGGATTTTCCTGACGAAACTGGCCCAGATAGATCAAGGAAGTCATATGGGAATCCCTCAAGAATCGAGGAAGATCTCAGATTTCCACTTCTAGCCCGGTGCCCTCTCTGTGACACCCAACTGGCCACCAGCCCTCATGCTCAGTGGCTGCTCTGCCTGGCCCCGAGGGAGCTGGACACACAGGCAAGGCGTGGTCCTGCTCAGTGAGGAACAGGGCACTGTCCTCTCCATGCCCGTCACCATCCCATGAGGGCGCCCACTCTACAGCTGGCAAAGCCATCAACCAGTGCTCATCTCCGGAGCCTCAGGGTAACGCTGCTGCAGGCTGTGACTGATCCCATTTCACAGGGAAGAAAAGTGAGGCTCAGAAAGGCAAAGCCATTCACACATGCTCATACAGTGTGGGAGCTGCTGTGCCCGGACAGGAAGCCAGCTCAGTGTGGCCCAGGCCAGAGGATCGTTTAGGGAATGGGATGAGTGGGGACAGCACACCAGCCAGGGAGAGGTTGCTCAGCTCACCAGGGAGCCCTTTGCACATCTGGAGCTCAGGTCACAGCAGGTCCCCTCTGAGCCTTACCATCCTCATCACCCGGCCTTGCGGGGAAGGGTGTGCAGGTGGTCAGCCCAGGGTCTGGCTCATAGTAGGTGCTGCACGAAGACTGGGTCCTCCCCCTTCCTTCCTCTCTTTCATTCTCCCCCCACCCCCTCAGTGGGCACCTACCTATGCTGGCCCCTGTGCTGGGTGCTGAAGACACGCAGATGGGCCAGACAGAGCTCCTGCCCCATGGAGCTCTGTGTCTAGTGAAGGAGACGGATGAGCAAACACACAGTTATGCTCCAACAGAGGAGCCAGGACAGAAACATGGTGGGAGAGACTGATTCTGCCACATGGGGGGTGGGGGTCAGTGGGAAACTGCACCTTGGCCTGACCTTAGGGTGGGAACTAGAGGAAACAATAGTTTGCTGGGTGAAGAGGAGGGTGGGGCAGAACAAGGTCTGCGTACCATTAAGGAGAGAAGAAAGCTTACTGTAGCCAGATCGCAAAGAGTCTTGAATACTGGAGGCCTCAATCTCTAAATAGAGTGTTGTTTGACCCTCAGAGTCTTTGTTTGAATTGGTGTTTAACATTTTAAAGTTGGGAGGTATTACGTAAAACTCTGGATTTTTAGCTTCTCTAGAAAAATCAGAAGATCTGGCAGGCTGAGCCAGAGCCTTTAGCCAGAGCTAAAGCCTACATACTCTAGTTCAACTTTGTCCCCTCATTTCACTCTCTTCATCCACAAATATTTATTAAGCAACTACTATGTTTGAGGCAATGTGCTAATTACTGGGGAAACAACAAAATATAAGATAGACACAGTCAGGGCGGGCCCTCAGGATACTTACAGACCAGTGGAGGAGAAGGGCAATAAACAAGTCCATAACATAAGACTAGGCAGTGCAAAGTACTGGGAAGAAAAAGAAAGTTACAAGGCGGAAGAGCTGCTATTTTAGATGGGATGGTCAAGTAAGTCCCCTCTGAGGAGGAGACAGCTGCATAGATCAAAATGAAGTGAGTGAACCATGTATATATGAGGCGGAAGATCAATCCAGCAGAGGGCAAGTGCAAAGGCCCTGAGGCCTTCTTCAGTCATCTTTTGGGTTGCCTGCCTGGTCCCTTTCACCATTTAAGCATAAGACCCCTACCGTAAGTCATGGAGCACAATGGGGGATGTATAAATGGGCGAAAACACCCCTAAATGTGTGTTTCAAATAAAACACCCCTGGCCAGTGGGGAGGGAGATATGGGGAATAGGGAGATGGGTGCAAGGCATAGTATATTTTTTTCCCCACTGGAAAAAATTATCAGGATGATAAGGAAGAGACAGAGAAGGCTTGTCAAGCATGGCACATTAAAACTTGAGCCCGGATCAGAGCAGCCGAGAGTGGGAATGGGGAAATCCTCATTTCCTTCCTCACCAGCTGCATCGTCTGCCAAGCCCTGCAGAGTGGGAGGCAGGAGTAGGGGAAGAGACCAAGCATGCTAACTACCTTGCAGCCCTGGAGCTGGTTCTGTCGTTGTTGTGCTTTTAGTTTTTTTCAAGCCTACCGGGGCTGCTGTTTGAGAAAGTTGATTGCAAAGGAAACCCTTTGATGGAGTTTTTGGTTTCCCCATCCCCTTTCTAAGCAAAATTAAAATGTAGATCCCTTGTCTTTCTACCCACAAAGTAGAAGAAAAGGAGATACTGTAGTTTTAAAGAAGGAGAGGAGAGGAAAAAGTCTTATGATCTTATAACTTCTCCTGAGCTGGGGGAGGTGATTCTGCAAACTGACATCACAGTCTGCGTCATGGGACATAACTTCCGCCACTCAGGGCTTTATTTGCATTTTTTGGAGGCACAGGAAGATGTTTAAAATGAGCTTCAGTGTTGACGTTGCAGTTATTAAAACCAAACAAAAGATACTTTCCCAAGACTGGCTGGTTCTTCTTAAATTTATCTGAGCTTCCACTACTGATTCAAGGCAATGAGCAGATGTTTCACAGCAGGAAGCGGATTAACTCCAGATGCCACCGCTTTGTTCAAGACATGCACAGTCACACACTGGCAACCACATACACACACACAGAGGAACAGAGGACTCAGGGCAGTGACCATTCACAGCTCCCCTTCCAGCACTTGGCATGCTCATATGAACAATTTGTAACCTCTGCCTGCAGTTCTGACCGAGAGATGAACAGCGGGAGTGAGTAGCCAATCAGATCCTGCCTCATCGTCTTCCCGTTGTCTCCTAGGTAACCGGCACAGAGACACATCAGCTAGCTGGGTACCATGGACACACACACACACACACACGTTCCCCTAAGAGTCCATAATTACAGAGACGCTGGTGTCCCTTCAGAACCCTGGACAGCTCCCTGAACAGCTCCCCAAACACGGCATTCAATGCCTGTCCTGCAGCCTCGGTTCCTACAGCTTTCCCCACCTCCACCTCTTTACTCATTCCATTGCTCTGCCTGGCATGCCTCACCCCATTGCCATCTCCATCGCTCAAGGCCTTGCTTATCTTCAGAGCCAGCCCAAGTCCTTGGCTGAGGCTTCCAATGGCTCCATCACTAAATGCATCCATACTCCTCGCCGAAGGTGATCTGGCTCCTCTAGCGGCATTGTTCATCACTCCCCCCTTCTCTTCCTCCAACAGGTCAAACTGGTGTCTCCCACACCACCCCTGCAGACCAGGGATTTTCTTGGTGTCTGCCGTTCCCTGTGTCTGCATAGCTCTACCTTCTGCTCCTGGCTTGGCTGAGCTTTCTTGCTCTTTAGTCTTGGCTCAAAAGCCACCTTCTCAGAGAAGCCATCCCTGACCACCCTTGGCCACCCAATCTGAAAAAGTTCCCTCCCCTGGGGCTCTCCACTACATCGCCCATGTGCCTGCACTGTTTTCATATCGCTGATGACTCTGAAACCATCCCATTCCTATTTACTCGTTTACTTGTTCTCTGCCTCCCCTTAGAATGTAAACACATTGTTTACGGCAGGGTCTTTTTCTTGAGCATGGCGTATCCCCAGCCCCCCAGAACAGGGCCCAATAAATATTTGTTGAATGAATACAAAGTCATTTGCTCTTCACTGCTTCTATATTTCCCCGTCTTTCTAATAAGGTGAGATGACTTCTATTAACTCTCCTGGCTAACTCTTCCAAGAGTCCATTAGAGAGCAGAAAGGACTGGCATAAGGAGGGAAATTAATCAGGCCACACCATGGGAAGAATATGCCTGTGGAAATCTGACCTCCTCACTGGGCTGCAACGCCCTCCCTGATAGGAACTTGCAGCTGCTTTCCATTTACTGGGCACCTTGCACTTTTGTTATCTGTTGAGGGCTGGCTTTTATTTTCTGATTCTGCATGCACAGAGACTAGCAAGTAGCCTGGGGGTGAGAGGAGGGGGTCCTCTGGAAGCATTTCCTGCAGTGAATAGAAGACAACATGTCGCTGCCTACAGGACCACAAATGTCAAGGCAGAGGTTCATTAGAACACAAGTCTCCCTCACACACACACAAAACTCAAAAGCATCACGAAGTTCGCATCATAGAGTTCCCCAATCCCAGAGGCCGCATGTGTCTCTCATCAAGGGATATGACTACAACTTTAGGTTCTAAAAACTGTGCAGAGTGATCCAGATACATGTGCTGGGTAAGTGTGTGGTGAGCATAATCATGCTTTTGGCCAACCTCACTGGGCAAGGCCAGGTGGTAGATTCAAATAGCCACATGGTAGACACTACCCAACTGGATCCTCCATGCCCCAGGAGTGGAGAGCCTCAAGCTGGCTGCTCATAACCCAGAAATCCACCCTGAATCCTGAGTTCTCCACAGACCAGTGCACTAGACATTTCCCCAAATCTGAAGTTAAAGCAGATAGAAAGATCAGGAAAGAAAGAGCACAATTAGTATATCCTGAGCACCTACTATGTGCTAGGCCCTGTGCTATATTT
Source organism: Smutsia gigantea (assembly GCA_032199065.1). Taxonomy (NCBI): domain Eukaryota; kingdom Metazoa; phylum Chordata; class Mammalia; order Pholidota; family Manidae; genus Smutsia; species Smutsia gigantea. Next base: position 42,938 of record JAVSCE010011860.1, read on the forward strand.
AACATTGACTCTTCAAGACCACCCTGCAAGGTCACCCTTCCCACTTTACGGAAGAAAAAATCTGAAGCTCTGAAGAATTAAGTAGCACGCTCAAGGTCACACAGCTGGCAAGCAGAGGGGCCTAAGTTGGGGACACGAGTCTGGTCTCCAAGCTCACTCTACTTCCCAAGGGCCTTAAATTACACCACAGAATAAGCAGACATGCTGGTCTTATTCAAATGTCCCTCCTGCTGACTAAAGCTCTTCTCTGAGGGTGCCAGGTCTCTGGCCCTATCTCTACATCTATCTCTCTGTCACGCTCAGGCTTGGCTGACATCCCACCATGAGCCTCTCATCAAGCTGGACCCACATCTCAGAGCCTCTCATTTGAGACCCAGCCCACAGGAACCAATTTTCCTGTGGCCCCGAGAAAGCTGGGCATTTTTGTCTTTTTAAAATAGTAATTTCCTGCCTGTGCGGGTTGATGCACCAGCCACCCTCTGATTTAGTGCTGAGATCAAGGATCAATCTCAAGTAAGATTTTCCAAGGAAAACTCAAATGCCGGGTACTGAGGGAGGTGGAAATGGCCTCCTTGCAAGAGATGTGGCCAGTGGCAGGCGAAATGACTGTAGGTATCATACGCCTTATACGTGTCACACGCAAGCCTCATGCACACACAGATGCATCTCAAACGTTAACCCATGTGCCTTCATGCACACCTCACACACATACCACCCACATGCCTCACCCATGCCACACACACACTCACACGGTGGAGAGAGGGTCAGAAGCAAGAGAGCAACACCTCCCTCCCAGGACATGACAGCCACCACTTCTGAGCCTGCTCTGGGCTGTGTGCTGTGCTGGGGCCAAGACCTCATTTCATGGTCTCTAGGGACCCTGCAGGATGGGTGTGAGGCCGTCCCCTTACAGATAGAAAGTCAGCCTAGGAGACAGGGAATGACTTGTCCAGGGTCGCCAAGCATGCCTGTGGCTCAGCTGCCCCGTTCTCTGACCAGCTAAGCTCAGACCGGAGTGAGTAGTGGGCACCTGGATCTGCAAGATTTCTTTCTTCATATTCTCTGCTCCTTGAGGACAGCCCCAAAGTAGGGGCACCCCACCCTACCCCAGATCCCCTCCTTGTAGGCAACCCTATCTATCTGCCTCCATGAGCACCCAGTCAGAGGAGACTGGCAGGCATGCCCCTCAGCAGGGCAGCAGTAGGCCTCACAGAGTCCTGGGGCAGCAGCCCAGGTCTGATGGCGCTCTAAGCAAGACCCTGCACAGGCTCCACTTCCAGGCTTTTGGAAACTGGGGCCACAGCGGGGCAGGGGTTACAGACCTGACTTATGCCTGGGGACAGGGCAGGAGTGACAGGAGCCAGCTCTCACTGTCCTCTTCCCCTACCCCATGCCCCACACTGGGAGCTTCTGGCCAGGGCTGGAAACGGACCTTTTCCTGTGAACTGAGCCTGGCCCAACCTGGTCAGACAGGAAGTGGATGGGGGAGCCCGACACCGCCAAAATCTTGCCGGTCACATAGACTTAGGTTCACATCCCAGCTTTACCACGTCCTGGCTGTGTGACCTTGGGCAAGAGGCTTCCCCTCTCCGAGGCTCAGTGTCCTCACCTGTAAAGTGGAAAGAATAATAGCAGCCTCCTGTGGGGCGGCTGTGGAGGTTAGGGACGCAGGCAGAGGTGAGGTGTCGGGCACACAGGATGCGAGGCCGGCGAGGCCGCCATCATGCCTCCCAAAGTGAGCAGACGATGGGCAGCTGCCATTCCCACCTCACTCTGCCCGACTCATAGTTCTGGCAATTCTTAATCAGCCCCGAAACCGAACTTTCCTCAGCAGTGGCAGGACCTGGGCACGGGTCCCCCGTCCTCCCGCCGCCATAGCGGCCCAGACAACAGGTCCTGGCGTGGGGCGGCCGGAGGCGGTCCGGGCGGCGGGGGCTGCGTCGCAACGCTGCGGCAGGGCCAGGCCCGGGCTGGGGGCGGTGCGCCCGGGGCACCGCACAGCCTCTTCCCCCACCAACTACACAACTTTGAGGAACTGCAGGCTCTGGGGTGGGCGCCGGGGTGCGGCCGGCGCGCAGAGGAAAGTTGGGTCCCGGCAACCGAAGCCTCGGGAGCCAAATGCCCCGGCGAGAGCCGCGCGTCCGGGTCCCGGCCAACGGGCCCCGAGCGGGGAGGCACGTGGGCGCCGCGCCTCGCTCCAGAAGCCGGCCTCGGGGGCCCGCCGGGGTGCGCCCCCAGGCGCAGAGCCTCCGCGCCAGCCCCTCGCGGGCGCCCTGCCCCGGGCCCCGCCTCCGCGCGCGCCGAGGGACCCCTGCAGGCTCCCGCGCCCGGCTCCGCTCCGCACCGCGTGTCCCGCGGTGACCCTTCGAGCTCGTTTCCGCGGCGCCCCCTCCTGCGCCGCCCGCGGGACAGCCTCACGCGGCGCCCCGGCCAGCTCGGCGCCGCTCCGCACCCCGCGCCGCCCCGCTGCTCACCGGCTGGGCGGCGGCCGCGTCCTACCTTCGTCCGGCAGCCGCTGCGGGCAGAGCGCGAGGTTCCTTCGCCAGCCCGCATCCCGGCGGCCGCCTGCGGCGGCCCGGCCTCGCCAGCCCGACCCCGGCCGCCAGCCCCGGCCCGGCCCCGGCCCGACCCCCGGCCCGGGCGGCTGGCGCAGCGCTGGGGGCCGCGGGCCCAGGGCGCGGCGGGCATGGGCGCCGCCTGGGGCCGGGAGCCGGGCGGCCGCCGGGCGCTCCACTCGGCTCGGGAGCCGGCGGCGGAGCAGAGACGCTCCCCGAGAGCGCGCGCTTTCCCGGCGCGGGGGGCGGGGCCGGCGGGGGCGGGGCCGGGGGCGGTGAGTCGCGCCCCCGCAGCTCGCCTAGCGGCTGCTGCAAACACTCTGCAACTTCCCCCGCCCGGGGGCTCCCCACCTCGCAGCCTGCCACCCCCAGCACCACGATTTAGTCCTTGAATGAATGAGTGAAACCTTGAATGTGGGAATGAAGGGGTGAATAAGTGAGTGAATGAGTGAATAAATGGGTGTATGGTTGAGTGAGAAAATGAGTGAGTGAATGAGGCAGTAAATTGATGCGTAAATTAATGAGTAAATAAATGGGTGAAGGAATATGTAAACAAGTGACTGAGCGAATCAGCAGACTGAGTGAATCAAGGAATGAGTGAGAGCCCCTGGCCTGTAAGAGGCAAAGAACCCTCTACAGGAGGACACTTCATCCCTCACTTCACCTGCCCAGGCAGGGTAGCCTTCAGGTTGCATTTGGCAGAGGAGGCAAAGGAGGTTCAGAGAGGGCAAGGCCTGTCTGGGGACACACAGCAAAGGCTGCAGGCCGGTGGGGAGATGGCTTTGTCCGCTGCACCCAATCACAGTTCCCTCCATATGCCTGGCAGCCATTGAGCTCACCAGGTCTCAAAGGCTCTGAGGAAGACTAGCCGGAGTAAGGGGAAGGGGGGTCCTACCCTCAGAAGTCAGATTTGCTTCCTCCATGGGAATGGGGGGTAAAAGGGAGGAGGGAGATGTGTGTACGCGCATTCCCACAATCCAGACAAAGGAGTACTACACAGCCATAAAATAGGAGGGCATTCTTTGAAAGGGGGCAAAATGAAGAACAATGTTTATAATATATGCAGGAAACAGGAAGGAAGGGTCTACATTCATATTTGCTCAAGTAGGTGGAAAATTATCTCCAGTGGAAACACTGGTCCCTCCAGGAGGGGAATTTTGTGGTGGGGGCAGGTGGGAAAGACTCACTTTTCACCAATCCCCTTTTGTGCCTCTTGAAATTTTGAACCCTGGCCATGCATTACCTATCCAAAAAATAAGTTAAAGCTTTTAAATAAATAAGTCTTTACAACAATATTAAAAAGCATTTATATCTCAGTGAAGGCTGCCTCCTCCCCCTGCCCAATCAAGTCAGCCTATTTGCCTGGACTCCCTTCCTCTCACTTCTGGCTCAGAGAGGGAGAGGGTCTTGCTGGTCAGCGGCAGAGTGAAACATGAATGTGACGGTCAATGCAGAGCACATTCCACCCTCCATGAGTGTTGGGAGAAAACAAGTGGCCTCTGCTAGGATCCTGGGTTGGTCAGTTCTTCGTTGTGTGTCCTTGAGCAAATCATCTCCTCTCAGAGCCTCAGAGTCCTTACCTGCAAACTAGGGAGCATGATGCTGTCCAAACAGGGTCCGGAAAAGCTGGAGCCAGGTGCTTGAATTCCAGGAGGGAGCTCAATGGTGGAAGCCTGGGTACCTTGATCCTATCAGTGAGACCACCTAAACTTTGACCTTCAGAAGTACCCCTTTTGTAAGGTAAGGGTAGGCTTCATACGTGGCCTTAGCGTCTCAATACTTCTGCAAGGTTGGCGTCATTAGCCCCCTTTTACAAAAGAGAACACTAGGGCTCTGAAAGGTTAAGTGTCTTTTCCCAAGGTCACACAGCCAGGAGTTGGCAGAACTGGCATTTGGACCCAAATCAGCCCAGCTCCAAGCACCCTCAGAGGGTTGCCACAGTCCATCTGATATCCTTATCACCCACTCATCCTCCTCAGACCCTCGAGTGGGTCACGTACCAGCCCTGTATTAATCCTGAATTATTAATCATTTCAGCAAGCGGGGTGCAAGCCCAGGGGGCTGGGGCAAGGGAGCGGCAGATCGGCATGCAGGTCCGTCCACAGAGTGCTGACTCTAGAATTTGTCTTAATGGCTGTAAGCTTCTGACAAGGAAGTGAATCTCCCCAGACAGCAGATTGTGAATCACTCCTGTCTGCACCTAGATTGATGGCCTCCACCGCTAGGATGCCCGCTGCTCGGAAGATAACAGGGCTGGGATTGCTGATGGAAGAGACAAAGATACCAGCTCAGAGGTCAGTAGGCACAGGACCAGCACCTCTCCCATGGCAGAGAGGAAGGGGATGCTACAGTAAGGGTGGACAGCATGAGACCAGAGTATCCCAGTTACCTGCTGTCTCACCAGGCCTCCAGGCCCCCCAGCCAGGGCTCTCATGAGAGAAGAGGAACAGGTTTGTCCTCCAGGTGCTCTGGACTGGTGCCCTAGAACCTTCTTGACCCTGGACTCTGCCGGCACTTCCTGGAACCTGCCAGCCTTTGGTGGGGAGGAGTGGGGCTTGTAGGAAGGGGAAATAGCACAACGCAGTCTGGTGAGGCAGGGGGGTGCCTGTAAACCACTGGAGTCCAGAAAGGATCTATTACCGCTTATCTTTCACTTTATTAAGAAAGTAACCTTTACAGGTGTTTCATATATGGATTGAGCATGGTACATGTATTTAATTTTTGAGTAAATACACATTTAGGGGGTACATGCTCCCAGAGTGGTTTACCAATAGGGTGTGAGACCACACGAGGCAAGAGAACCCTGAGCGGAAGTAATCACAGCCAGCAGGCCAGCCTTCCAGGGGAAGCTGACGGACGTGTAATCACACACCAACAATTGCTCTGCAATTACTGCAGAACCCCAGTGGGGTTCCAGAAAAGCCTTTGTGTTCTGGTCTGAGCTCCTGTACAAGGCCTCACACCTTGCTTCTTTTTTCAAATCTTGAATCCGGAACTGGCCTCCCCACCATCCTAGGCTTTTACTTCACTCCCCGCCCCACCCTGATTATTGCTATCAAACAAACAGTATTCTACGTTTTTATATATCCTTCCCCTTCCAAGAAAATAACCCAAATATTTCCAAACAGACTGCCTGGAAGGGGCATTGAGTACTGGAAAGAGCAAAGGCTTTGGAGTCACCAGGCTTGGGTTCAAATCCAGCTCCACTGTTTTATTCATTCACTCAGTGGGTATTTGTTGAGCACCTACCATGTACGAGGCACTGAATTAGTGCAGGACTGTATCAGTCACTCCAACAAAATCCTTGCTCTTACACAGCTTATGTTGCTAAGGGAACCGTTTATTTGCTGCACAACCACAGGCAGGTCACTGTACCATACTGAGCCTCAGTTTACCTATCTGTGAAGTGGGGCTTACAGCTCCCAATCTTGCGGTACAACTGTGATGAGAGATCTGGGGCCTGTGGCATTCAGTAGAAGGCATCCCAGGTGCCTAGACCCGGATGGAAACTCAGTCCTCTTCCTTATTCTGCAGCTATTGACAAATGCAGAGAGAGGAGCAGCAGGCCACTCATTGAGGGGCAAATACAAGAACCAGGACCCAGGGGGCTTCTCTTGTGCCTCTTTCCTTGAGTCTGGGGCTCTCTGCCTGTTCCAGCCAGGGCTAGGGAGGCAGGCCCATCATATTCTAGGGAGGAAAGAAAGCCCTCTGCCTCCAGTCTGCCTTCACCCTGAAAGCTGGAAACTGACTCCCTTCTCACTCCACCAGCAAGTGGCCATTGGGGGAAACATATTTATTTGAGAAATAGCAACATCTAGTGTCTGAGCCAGAACAATGTCTTGGGAGCCTCAGGCAGCTCACGTGAGTCACGTGGAAACAACAATTCTTTAAATGTTCAGCCACAGATATTCAGGGAAATGGCCCAGCACAGTGTGGACAAGGGTAAGGAGGAGCATGCAGAGGCCAGGACTAGTTTTTCTTGCCTCATCCCCTGCAGCTCACCTCCAGCCACAAACCTGAGCATCTTACTCAGCAAAATGAAAGCCTGATTCTGGCCCCACCCTTAGGTTAGAAGGCCAGTTCGGGGTGTGTCCTGGGAGGTCTCACTGGAGGATGATTGCAGACCAAGTGAGAATGTGGTCCCAGCAACAGTATAGCGGCAGCCTGGCCCCACGCGTGGCTCTGGAGCATGAATGATGCTTGAGGAGTGGTTTCACCATCCTATGGGAAGAGGGCAACGTCCCGTACGTTCTCAAGGGAGGCTCCTGTTGGCTGACTGCCATTCTCAGGAGAAAGGCACCATGGTGAGCAGCCAACCACCAGAGAGGCTGGGAGGTGGTTCCGTGTGGCAATGGGGAATCTGGGCAGAGCGCTAACAGTGTCTATTACAACAGGAGGGAAAGAGCAAGTTTCCTATAGGAGAGGGCATTTGACCAGGGCCATGAATGCTAAGTTGGGGTTTTCCAAGAGTGGGGAATTAAAAATATTGATTCGATACCTACTATGAGCCAAGCACTCTTCACAGATCTGAGCTCATTTTGTCCCCAAAACGGCCTTGTCATACTGTATGTTAATGATCGGATGGTCACTGCCTGGACTGTGGCCGCTCGAGAGCAAGTCCTGGGTCTCTGTCCCTTTCACTCAGGGTGCCTTTCTCCAGCTCCATGCAGGTGCAGAATGTCAGTCAAGGTCCCTGTCCCCAAGCGGGACCAGCAAAGGACACGGGCGGTAGGCAAGTGCATCACCACAAGACAGACTGGCAGAGAAATGCCCCCAAAGTGATCCCAGCACACTTCCCCGAGCTCAGGCAGAGCAGGTGCGAAGCTGAAAGAGAAGAATGTCCTTCCCAGCGCTCCCCAGATTCCCAGAACCTAGCTCAGTCCCCAACAGAGTAGGGTGCTCAATATAAATTTATGGAATGGAGATCCATGGGGCTGGATTTGGGCTCAGAAATTACTGTGACGTCTGGTCATTCACCCACCCTGGCTAAGCTGAACGCTGAGCTGGGGAATGTATCCAGACCCCAGAGTTGCCATCCATCCGGGGGCCCTACCCCACTAGGTGGGCCTGATGCCCAACACTCGCTCCTGTCCGCCTCCCACCCTCCCTCTTCCTGACTTTGCAGGAACAGGATATTAAGAGCTTTGAGTATGGGAATGAAAAATGTGTACTTTCATCCTTTATCCACCATGACCACTGTCTTTGTCAGCTAGGGCTATCATAAGAAAATGCCACAGACAACGTGGCTTAAATGACCAAAAATGTATTTCCTCATAGTTCTGGAGACTGAAAGTCCAGGATCAAGGTGCCAGCAGTGTCAGTGTCTGGCGAGGGCCCTCTCCTTGGGTAGCAGATGGCTGCCTTCTCACTGCATCCTCATGTGATGCCTGTGAGAGAGCTCTGTTCTTGTCCACTTCTAATAGGGGCTCTAATCCCATCATGAGGCCCCACCCTATGACCTCATCTAACCCTAATTGCCTCTCTAAGACCCCACCATCAAATGCCATCACACTGGGGCTTAGGGCTTCAGTGGGTGAATGCAGGTGGGGGGGCCACAATGCAGTCCATCGCAACCAGGTTCCTGGGGGGACGGGGCACCCCAAATCAAGATGAGGAAGAGAGAGGCTGGGAGGCTGGCAAGGGAACAGGTCTGGTAGAGAATGGTCAAAAGCCCTGTTCTGTTTGCTCTCAGCACCAACAGGGAGTCACTGAGGGCTGGTGACAGCGGGGGTGTCCTGAACTGGGCACTGTCATCTCCAAACACCTTCCCTGCTGTGGGGCTTTCCCAGAAGGTTGAACTTAAACAATTGTCTTTTGTCTATTCTGTTCCCAGAAACAGACCATTGTTGCCCCTTTCCAGTTGCTAGGGCACTAATCTGTTTGAGGAAGGCATGGGAACATCTGGTTGGCAGGGACAGGATTTCTGGAAATTTCCTTTGTATCTGGGATTCTGTTGATTGTCTGGGTGCCCCTGACAGCCAGGGTTCTCCAACGAGGGAGTCCCCTGGGTCGCAGTGAGGGAACCCCTTCCGGTGAGCGCTGGCTGATTCCAGGCCAGTGTTAGTCACTGGCAGGGCTGTCATTATTCCACCCAGGGGCCAGCGCTCAGAGAGAAAAGGAACCACCTTAGCTTCATCCTGCTTTATCTTTCTTCCAAGGAGAGATACTGGTTTGTGCCTGTTATCTGTCGCCCTCACAGGAACACAGTTCCATGAGGCTGATCCTCTGTCTGCCCACTCCTGTACCCCTGGCTCATAAAAAATGTCTGACGCGTTATAATAAGTACGTCACATTTACAGAGTGTTTCCTGGCTGCATGGCACTTTTGTGAGCTCTTTAGGTGCACTAATTCTTTTAGGGCTTCAAAATGTCCTCAGGAAGTGGTATTGTTTTTACCCCCATTTTATAGGTGAGGAAACTGAGGCACAAAGAGGTGAAATAACTTGCCCAGGGAAGTAGCAGAGCTGAGCTTCCCAGGCAGTCCTGGACCCAGAGCCGGGGCTCAGAGAGGAAAGATCATTTGTTGAATGAGTCAGTGACCTTGCCCCAGTTCACACTGAGACCAGCAGGTCCCTCACTAGGCCATCCCATCCTTTCGCTCACACACGCCACTGCAGCAGGCCTCATCGCTCTCATCTGCGTGGGGTGTGGGTTTCTAGGGGGGTGGGGCCGGGTTTCCCCGCTGCATGGGTGCAGGGAGCTTGGAGAGCAGAGAAGGGGAGCCTGGAGGGAGAACTAGGAGAGAACAGCAGATGGCGGAGGGAAGCCAGAGAGTCCTGGTGCTGGGAGAGGGTTAAGCCCATGTTGGGGAGCAGTGCCAGAGCCAGGGGAGACTGAGACCTACTACCATGAGAATAAATGTGGTACCCCTTTTAAAACCCCCAACTTCTTGCCCTTGCCTTTATTTGGTCTGACCGAATTCAGAGAGAACTTGCCCCGGGTGGGGAACCACCTCCTCCTGCAGCAACACCTAGCAAAAACAGAACTTTCTTTTCCTAAATTTCTCTACAAAAGTCCCAGAGTTGAATCTTATTGGCTAGGCTTAGGTCACATGCATATCTTTGGCCAATTATTGAGGTGGTCAGAGAGTGTCATGCTCCAACTGGCCAGGGTCACATGTTTACCCTAAACTCATCCCCACCTGAATCACATGCACTGATGGAAGGGCTCTACTCAGGACCACCCAAGTGCAAGGTCACGGGCCTCCCTCCAGGCCACCAGCACCTTGCCAGGCTCCAGGCACCTTCACCAGCTCAGGAGTGTGCAAGTAGGGGGATGTACACACAGACGGAGCCGAGAGACGCCTCAGGGCACAAACAGACTCCCTGCTGCTGCCCTCTAGAGCAGTGGTCCTCACTGGGAAGTGTCTAGGACAGCCAGACCCCTTCAGGCCCGAGCTGCCTGTCCGGACCTGCTGACCTCAGCCCTCATCATGGCCTCACCTGCCCCTCCTCAATTCAGAAAACTTCAATATTGTGAGGCCCAGGTCACCTGGTTTTTCCTCTGTTCTTCCCGAATCTATTGGTTAGAACATGAACCTGTGCTCTGACTTAGGGCTTCAACTTTTGAAACCCAAAAGGCCAGACTCAGGAAAACTGAAATGGTATTTGAAACTTAACAATTTTGGCCTTGGGATTCAAAGTCCCTGGCATTTGAAACTCAACACTCTTAACTTTTCAAACTATAAAGTCTTAGCTTTTGAAATTTTTGGCATTTGAAAAAAGTCCAGGCTTTTAAAAATCAAAGGTTTTGGGTGTGTGTTTCTGCTTATCATTTTTTTTCCCCTGAAACAATGAATGCCCCTTGGGAGATGGGAAGAGAGCAAAGAATTCAGGGTTAGGGTAGGGGTGTGCGTATGTGTGTTTTCACATGTATGGGGACTGGGGGGAAACATCAGTAAATATTTGTGGATGAAGGGTTAACAAAACCCTCTCTCCTTTTCTTAAGAACAAATCTGACTTTGGGTTAGCTTACTAGCTCTGTTAACTGTAGAACTTGGGTAAAGGTGGAATGTTGGCTGTGTTGCCAGGCAACATTGCTTACATTAAAAATGACTCTTGATTGGAGAATTGCATCTGGATTAGAAGAACCATAAATGAATTACAAATGCCTCGTGTGGACATCTTAATGTTGAGCTTTTCCTGGGGGCAAAGACTCTTGTAACTGGGCATGTCCCTGCAGGCACCCAGGGAGCTTTGTATGTGGACTGGTTGTTACAAGAGACATTGGCTCCTATGCCATGAGCCTTGAGGCCCCTGCTTGCCCAGTGTGGATCTCATTTCCTGGACCTCATCTGGGGACAAAATACGACTAGCTCCTGGACAGTGTGGTGACTCCTGGGGATGGGAATGTCCTGGTACTGGCCCCCGGCAGGCTGTTTCTTGAACTGTCCTGAGTAACAAGTGTGTCCTATGGTCAAGTGTGAATTTAATTGTCTAATTGAACCCAAAGACCCCACTCCCCAGTGGCCTTCCCCCATTAGCTCACATCTCTGTTTCAATTACATTAGGGGGGCATTTGGAATATACCACTTAGCTGGGATGACACCTGAAAGGGTGGGAAGGCCATAGCCACTACACAACCAGGGCTTCAACCTACTGTACAAGAGTTCATAGTACCTCACACTACTCCCTTCAGGTAAGGATAATCAGGCTCATTTTACAGACGAGGACACTGAGACGCCTAGAGGTAAAGAGACTTACTGAAAGTCATGAAGAAAGCTACTGTCAGAACTGATGTCTGCATGACTCATTTTCAAGTACTGGTCTGTTGGGTATGAGCTGACAGACCTTGTGGGCTACTCTGAACCTCAGTCTCTCCATTGAAATAAATGCATATGATCGTATTCCCATATAGGGAGGCTTTGAGCCTTGAGATAGTCCACTTCTAGATATCAGGGGCTAAGTGCAGCAGAATTCAAAATCTTCCCACCCTGTCTGCTGCCAAACAATCTTACAACAGTCTCTAGTAGCCAATGGCCACACAGATGTCCCCAGGCCTGCAGAGCAGCATTTCTGTGACACAGATTGTCCCAGGGCACAGCATGGAAAGACACTGTGGTTGTGTCAATAGCCAAATCTAATTCAAAATGAGAAGCCTGATTGCCAACATTCCAAAATCACCTCTGGCAAGTGTGAGTAAACACAGTTGTTGTGAAAGCAGAGTGAGTCCATTCACTAAAGACGTGATGCACATCTACTATGTGTCGGGCATTATGAATTATCTGTGACACACATGATCCTTGCCCTCAGAGATTCAGGCTAGCTGGGGAGACAGAAATTAAGCAAGGACCTTTCCTAATTAATGGATGGTTTAAAAAATCCAGCAAATGTTAAAAAGGCAAATTGCAGGGTGCTATGAAAACTTGTAACAAGGGGTCTGTCCTAAACCACTGTTATTGCCCACCCAGCCTCATGCCCTCAATTTTCTTTGGGACCGACTTCTCCCTTCCATCAGTCCATGTGCTTCAGGTGAGGATGAGTTTAGGGTAAGCATGTGACCCTGGCCAGTCAGAGCATGACACTCCCTGACCACCTCAATAATTAGCCAAAGATATGCATGTGACCTAAGCTTAGCCAATGAGATTCAACTCTGGGACTTGGGTAGGGAAATTTGGGAAAAGAAAGTTCTGTCTTTGCCAGGTGTTGCTCCAGGAGGAGGCTGTTCCCCTCCCGGGACAAGTTCTGTCTGAATTCAGTCAAACCAAATAAAGGCAAGGGCAAGAAGTTGGGGGTTTTAAAAGGGGTACCATATTTATTCTCATGGTAGTAGGTCTCAGTCTCCCCTGGCTCTGGCACTGCCCCCCAACATGGGCTTAATCCTCTCCCAGCACCAGGACTCCTTGGCTTCCCTCCGCCATCTGCTATTCTCTCCTAGTTCTCCCTCCAGGCTCCCCTTCTCTGCTCTCCAAGCTCCCTGCACCCGTGCTCACACTGCTCTCTTCCTGCTCTCCTGGCTCTCTGCTCTCCCACCACTACCACTGGGAGGAACTCTGTGGGTCAGTCTCTGGTGACTGGCAGACACCTGACTAATTATGTACCAGGAATTGAGAGGAGAGAATGTGTGTTTCCTCTCCACCCCTCCTCTGGTCCAGTACTCCCTTGACTGACCAGCTGCTCTGTCCCCAGTAAACATCCCATAGATGCGCAAACAGGCTCTTTTATATATATATATATTATATAATATATTATATAATATATATATATATAATATATATATATATATACACACAATGGTTACTATTAAGAAGAGGCGAGAAACCTTGTCAGAAATGTCCATTTTCTCCACACTAGGGTTTCTAAACTGGAAAGGTAAAAAATTGGGGGCTGCCATGGAGATCCTGGAAGCAAGCCTGATTAAACCTGGAGCCCCACAAAGGTAAGTTGAGAGATTTGTCATCAGGCATCTTCCTGAAGATGTTACCTGAGATGCTAGGTCCAGCTACAACTGATGACATTAGTCTCTGGGCTTTTCTGTTGTCTGAACCAACAGTCACCCTTTTTGGCTTAAATCAGTTAAGCTTGTTTTTCTATCACTTGCAATCAAGAGCTTTGCTTCATATAGGACTAAAGGGTCTTAAAGGCCTCCCTGAGAAGTGGCATTCACTCTGAATACTGAAAGAGGACAAAGAATAAACTAGGCAGAGAGGCCAAGTCTGAAGTCAGCAGTTTGGGACTTGAAAACCTTGAGAAATTCAGTAAAGGGGAGGGAGGGCCCCTCCCAGTGTGCAGAAAGGGGTTAAGGAAGGGAGATCATCATGGGGAAAAGGCAAGTCAAATCACATTTAATGCTTAAATCGTTCATTGTCTTTCATTTCAAGAAACAAGGAAATGCTCATCTCTATTCATTTTTAATAAGACCTATATTATAATGAGCTCCCTTTGCAGACAGAAAGAGGCCCTTCCCTGTACTGGCGTTTCCCCAGAGGGCAAAACACAATCTTAACTTCCAAAGCACCTCAGAAGCAGAAGTTTTTTTGTTTTTTAAGGGAAAGGGCAATTAAAACAAAAAGTACAGTGACTGTAATGGGGTTGGTGGGGGGGGACCTGATGAAGGGGTAGTTTAATAACCGTAATATTGCACATGTAATTGTAGATTAATGATAATAAAATAAATTATATTAAAAAAAAGTAACAAACTGAAAATTGGGGCTATTTTTATTTTTTATTTATTTTTTTAATATAATTTATTTTATTATCATTAATTTACAATTACATGTGCAATATTATGATTATTAAACTACCCCTTCATCAGGTCCCCCCACCAACCCCATTGCAGTCACTGTCCATCAGCGTAGTGAGATGCTATAGAATCACTACTTGTCTTCTCTGAGTTGTACTGCCCTCCCCGTGCCCCCCCAACATTACATCTGCTAATCGTAATGTGGGGCTATTTTTAAATACAAAAACCATTTCTTAATTTTCCAGTTTTATAACATTGCATAATTTTGTGCTTCAGGTTTTCTTAAACTTTAAGTGTTCGTATTTTTCATTATGAAAGTAGTATAACCACATTTTGGGACATATAGAAGAGAAAAAAATAACTTTATAATTCTCTCATTTCAGTCGAACTAAAGTTAGTTTCTTTATATTTTTCTTGCCTGCTTATTTAGTGAGTTCCATGCCGTGTACAGCCTGGTGTTTTTCAAACTTTGATGTGCTTATGGATCATCTGGGGATTTGTTCAAATGCAGATTCTTATTCAGTAGATCTGGGGTGAAGCGTAAAATTCCGCATTTCTAATAAACTTGCTAGTGATGCCATTTTTGGTCCCAGGCCACCCACTGAGTCACACGGAGAGGTCAACTCTAGGCTGCATGGCCTCAGGTAATCCACTCAGCATTCCATAGTCTTTGTTCTCAAGTGTCTCCTTTACCCCAGACTGGATTAAATGGCCAGACAGGAGGTGTCCAATGTACCAATGTTTAAATACTGCTAAAACATTACTGGGAGAATTTGTGTGTATTTGAGAAGCTACAGAGGTAGGGGTGAGGCTCTTGAGAAGCCTACTCTGGTGGGAGGCTCCAAGGAGGGTGAGCTCTGGCAACTTGTAAGGAGGGTGACCCAGTAATTGCAGAGCTCTGACTTACTGAGGGAGGGGGATGCAAATTGGGGGCCAGAGTGGAATTGCTCAAGGAGAGGAAGGTAGACCAAATCTGTCACCCACATCATCTTCTGCCCTCCCTCATACAACACGCACCCCTCTGCCACATAAACACCAAACACATATTTCACAATTTTATTTGCTAAGGTGGGCCACACGATTACTTGCCCAGGGTACTTCAGTCTTCAACTTTGACTCCTCTTCCCAGCTGAAATCTTAGTGTATTAAACCCTTAAGATATCTGCTTGGGAGTGGGGGTACTTTCTATAAGAGACATTCACGAAGCCCACAGCTCTAGGGAGGCCTGATCCACCCTTCCTTCTGCTTGCCACACACATGCATCTGCCCTCTGCTACCCCTGGCCTCCCACAGAAGAAAAGCCCACTCTTGTAGCCTGGCATTCAATCACCTAATGTCCCTGCCTCATATTCTTATGTCCCATACTCCACCCACACTGAAGGACTCCCAGGTCCCACTTTCATGCTTTTGTCATGTTATTTCCCCTGCCTTCGATGTCCTTCCCTACTTTAGTCATTGAAAAACAAACTTCTATTCATTCCTCAAAACCTAGATCAGAGGTCCCCTTCATCAGAAGCCTTCCAGATTATTTCATGCAATGGTTGACCTCCCGACCCATGCCTCCTGTGTCTAGTACAGACCCTACACAAGGCATGACTCTTGGTAGCAGATGGCTTAGGAAAACACAAGGGAGAGGAAGATTCATAAAAGTCCAGGTGGTAGAGCAGGCTTCATACATAAGTGAGGCAAAGCCTTAAACTCTGCTGCTGTTGATTGGCTCACCTTTCTTCATAAGGGCGTCTCTCTCAGGCAGCCACCACAAGCTCTAACACAAAGCCCCGCTGTTTACCCTCCCAGCTTTAAGTTCAGCCCTGGCTTCACTTCCCCACCAGCCCTGCAAAAGTCCCAGAACTGAGTTTCATTGGTCTGGTTTGGGTCATGTGCTAATTCTTGAACCAATCATGCGGCTGAGGGTTGAGGGTTCTGATTGGCCCAGCCTGACTCACATGCCCACCCCTGGAGCCAGAGGGACTAGAATGCGGAGGGGCAGCTTCTGGAAGGAAATCAGTCCTGGAACTTGAGGCCACAAGAGCTCCAGGCAGCCTAAACCCACGGGTGACTTAGAGCAATTTTTACACCTATTATTATTTTACACTATTATTTATTTATATGTCTCTCTTCCAGCTAGTAGGAAACAAAGGTCCTTCTAATTTGTAATTCCAGGACATTCCAGCCTAAGGACAAAGGAGTTTAATAAATGGCTATTAAATAGTACTTTTTAGGCATTTCCTTGTTATGTGACCTACATAGCAAATAAATCAGAACAGTGTCTAACAAAAATTTCTGTGACATGTGTATTAAGGTGACATGTGTATTTAAGATTTTAAAAATCATAAGTTGGGTTTTTGCTTGCTGTCTATATCCATCCAGGGTGAGTCCATGTGTCTCTCATGGAATCTTCAGAACCTTTGGGAACGGAGTTCTCCCTTCTTGACAGGTGAGAAATGGAAGCCCAGATGCGGTCAGTACATCTGAGGTAACACAGTTGGCCAGTGGGTTTGCTGGGAGTTGGCCCCAGGCAGGCTGGCTTTCCAGGACTCTCCGACAGTTTGCTGAAGGGTTCTCTCTTCAAGAGGACAGAGAGGGGAGGATCTCGGAATCCCCTTTGGGACTTTTTGAAAACAAAGAATAAACTAGGCCAAGAGGCTAAGTTTGAAGTCAGCAGTTTGGGGCTTGAAAACCTTGAGAAATTCAGTCAAGGGGAGGGAGGGCCCCTCCCAGTGTGCAGAAAGGGGTTAAGGAAGGGAGATCATCATGGGGAAAAGGCAAGTCAAATCACATTTAATGCTTAAATCGTTCATTGTCTTTCATTTCAAGAAACAAGGAAATACTCATCTCTATTCACTTTTAATGAAGTTTTTTGGGTTCCTACAGAAGCAGACCCTGAGACAAGGATTCAAGGGCCTGCATTTTGCTTAGGAGAGGTCCGGGGTGCACCGCTGAGAGAGCCCGAGTGGGACAGAGAGGCAAAGGCAGCCAGTGAAGAGGGCTTTGGACGTGGGCCCCTCTGTGAGTCACGGGAGCGGGATGCCAGGAGGCCAAGTGAGGGTCAGGGAGGAACGTAGCTCAGAGTTGTCCCAGCTGGGGGACACATCTGGCACCCTTACAGCCCGACTCTCTCCAGCCATTGACTGGGGCTGTTCCCAGGTGCCGTACTTTGCCAGCATGTCCAGCAGCTAGAAAAAAAGCCTCGGGCACTGCCAGATGGACGGGCCAGTGTGGGCTGAACGCAGGGCCCTGACAGAGCCCACTGCGACTCTTGTCCTCCCAAGCTGGGAGCCACTCTTCATAGAAAAACAGGCCAAAATATTTGAAATTGGGGCATCCAGACCCTAAGTGGTAGAGCGCCGCAGGTGCCTGCCTCTTCCCCAGAGCCCAGAGAGGCCTGGCTGTTTCTCCTCTCCGCTCTCTCTTCACTCTTCTTTCTGTTTCCTCAATTTTTAGGAGTTTTGCACAAAAGATGCCTGTGCAGAATACACCGGAGATTTGAAAAGCAGTGCCTGGGGTTCGGTAAACAACACAGATTAATTATTTTTCACTTCTAAGAAAATTACAGTAAAATGTTTCAGACATACAATGTGAAGAAATGGCCACGTAGTGAACACCCATGTGCCCACCCCCCGAGTTTGAGAACCAGACCATTTTGAGCGACTCCCCCTTCTCAGGAACCACCACGCTACTGAGATGAGGCAGGAGCCCAAGCTTCCAGGCTCTGCTCTGCCCTCGGCCGCCATGTGGCCTTGCCCCATCACGTCTTTGAGCCTCGGTTTCCGTGTCTATGACATGGGCGCTGGTGCCAGTCTCTACCTCAGGGAGCAAGGGAGGGAGCCCAGGAACCGAAGAGTAAGTGGGTGGCCAGCGCCTTCTCTCTTGGCAAAACGTTTTCTTCTTTCTTGATAAACGTGAAAAGTCTTCACTTCTTTTCTCCTCTTCCTCTTCTCTTCCCTTTCCTCTCCACTCGCTCCACTCACAACATGTTTCCCCACAACAGAGTTTTTGGTGAAAAATGTGCAAAACAAGGCTGGCCATTTCTCAACACTCACTAACCAGGAAACGCAAGGATTTTCCCATCCTGCTCTCCTCGGAGGGGTCATACAGGTTAGCTCGTGAATGAGTGTGAGTCTGTTACGGCAGGAATATTAATGTATTGGCTTATACAGGTGTCCCCATCTATGGGGAGGGAAATGGTGTGCATGAACTTCATGTCAATGGATACTGCCTCCTGACACTTTTTTTTAACCTTACATTTCCTTTCCTGTCATAGTAATTTTTGGTCATATTTATCCTGTTACAGTAATATCTAAATATCCTGACATTCTTTCAGAACTCCTCAGAAGTCTCTATTTTCTCCTGAGTGCCAAGAAAAAAGGGCAAAGAGACCTTACATCCTAAGTCACATCACCCAGCCGGCCCCATCAAGATTAACTTCGGAACAGAGGAGTGCCAGTCAGCTACTGCTCTGTAACGAACATCACCGCCTCAGTGGCTTAGAACAACGAACATTATTGCTCAGGAGACTGCAGGTCAGCCAGATGATAATTCTGGGCTCATCTGGGCTCATCTGTGTGTCTGAGCTCAGCTCTGAGTCAGGCAGGCAGCCCTCTGATCTGGTCTGGACTCTTTTGTACAAGGGTCCAGGATGTAAGATGGGACACCTGGGCTCTCTCCTACGTGGTTTTACATCCTCCAGCCGACCAGACCAGGTTTATTCTCATGGTATGAGAGAGAGAAGCGTCCAAGTACTCAGGACTGGCACCCCATTACTTCTGCCACAGTCTCGACTGGCCTGAGCAAGTCATGAGTCCAGCTCAGATTCAAGTAGTGGGGAAACAGACTCATCTCTCGATGAGAGGAGCTGCAAAGTCACACTGTGAAGGGACGAGAGTACAGGGAAGCCATTAATAACAATGAATCTACTGCAAATGGGAAATATTCCAGAATGGTCAGCCTATCTCAGCTGCCACTCTCCACAGCTGAGGCATGTGGTCTTTGAACGGCAGGTTCTGCCTTGCTCCAGAGGAAGGGAGGGAGGGAGGGAGAAAAGAAAAGATTGGGACCTTGGCAACACTGTGTACCCTCCCTGTCCTACCCCACACCCAGGGGACGGGGCATTTGCTCTGGCACTGCAGGTTCCAGGCGTCCAAGCTGGAGCTTCTGATACTTAATAAATCTCTGAGACGGTTTTATAAGTTGGTTTAATAGAGCGTGACGGTGCATAAACCAGCAACTAACCGTTAAATATATTTATCGAAGTCTCTGAGGCCCGAGATAAACACTTCCATTGTGTTCTGGCAGCACCGCTGTCTTGACAAGTCACACTCACTGAATCCAGAACTCTTTTGAGATCTGAACATTAATGGGGTGCTCCTTGAGTCTGGGGCAACTGAGCATTAGGGGGACTCTGTCAGAGAAAATTAAAGGAGGCTTTCCTGCAATCACACTGACCACCAGCCTGGACTCCAGCGCCTCCGCCATGTAGCTCCCCCCCACCTGATGCCTCGCCCCCTGGGTTGGGTCTTCAACTGCCCCATCTCATTTCCCCCATCCTAATCAATCGTCTGCCTGCTTGGGGGGCTGAGTATAACCTTGGGAGTCACGTTTGGCTGTGAATCTCAGCTCCACTACTCTTCTGAGTTGCGTTGGGACATTTTAAAACACCTCATTGCAACTCAACTTTCTTTTCTGCAAACTGGGCATCAGATGGCCAATATTGCTGTTGAAGTCCACTCAGAGTAAAAATCAAAATCTTTACAAAGATCCCACAGGTTGAATAATCTGGCCCTGTCCCTTCTCTCTCCTTTGCTTATTTCCCTCTAGCTACTCAATCTCTTTGCTCTTCAGGCACACTGCTTCCTCAGGACTTTTGCATATGCTGTTCCCCCTGCCAGCAGTGCTCTTCCCAGAGACATTCTCTCTCCCTCACCTCTTTAAGGTCTTTGCTGATATTCACCTGCTCCCCATCTACCAGGTATGTCTGAGGAATGCAGCCCTCTCTCTGCAGCTTTCCCATCCTGCTGCCTGCTTGATATTTCTCCTTACTACTTAGCACCGTCTAATTTACTGCACAGTTCATCAAATTCAGGCACCATCAGTAGCAAGATGAGTTTATGTACCACAAAGAAAGAAAAAACCCTGCCAATTAGACTGCAGAACAATGCGAAGATCCCACTGGATGCAGGACACACCCTGATTTCAGAAATGTTAATGTGGTGGAAAAAAGAGAATTGATGAAATATGGCATATTTACTTATTTATATTGTTTCTTTTTCTGTTCTCCCCACTACATGGCAGATCCAGGAGGGGAGGGGATGGTCCTGTTTCGTTCATTCTGGGCCCTCGGTGCCTAGCACAGTGCCTGCCACATAGAAGGGGCCCGTGTCATACTGTTCAACATTGACTGACTTCTCTTCACTCCCAAGGAAGTAAAAATGTGGAATTGCTTCCATATGGCCCCCAAAGGGCTGTATGACTATCAGATGTGAGAAGAGACGCACCAACAAAGAGATCTGGTGGGAACGCAGCCTCTGGAGCGTGCTGCTGACAGGAAGGGGTTCTCGGCAACAGGGCTGCCACCACCACATTGTAAATGCTCAATAAACATTTATTCATTGCACAAGTGATTGGACAATCTGAGATGGGGTGTCTTGGATCCCAAACTCAAGATTGATGTGGGGCCACGCCAGAGCCTGAGAGCAAAGGGCAAGTCCCCTGGGCATCACCATCTCGGGCACGGAGGAGCCTTTTGACCCCATTGTCATCTCGGGGCTCACCAAGCGTGGTCTGGCTGAGAGGTGAGCTGGGGTTCTGTGGGGAACACGCAGGGTAGGCCCAGGGACCCTCATGGGGCCGGAGCAGGGCTTTGGGATTGACCAAACTGGATTCTGACCTTTGTTCCAACATGGATTCTCTGGGTGACATGGGGCCTGGCCCGTCCCTCTCTGAGCCTCAGGTCTGCAGAGGCAGGCCAACCCTAGGCAGACCTCCGGGCTCCAGGTAAGTGTGGGATAAATGTGCACTAATCGCCCTGCTCCCTCCCAGCCTGGAGAGTCCACCGTTTCTGGAAAGTCAGCGCTGTGAGCCTTTCTGGAGCGCCTGCTGCGCGCCCTCTCAGTACAGGGGATGTGTCCCCAGTACCTGGTCCAGGCACAGCCTGGGGTTTTCCTAAGGCATCAGGGGTGCCCTGCTGTCCTCTCCCCTAGAAAATGTCCCCAAAACGGCGGCAACTGGGAGGGGCCTTGAGAAGGGTGTCCCAGGCTGTCCATGGCTGGGAAGCACGTGTATCTAGGGCCCAGACATGGAACAGGTCCCCAGGCGGTCACAGGGAGGTCACCCCCGTGTGGGTAGGTGGGGTTTTGTCGGGACACTGAGAGGAGCTGGCTGTAAAGGGAGAGCCTGGCCGGGGCGGGGGATGGGAAAGCCTGGAGGAGGACACAGCGCAGGACTGGGACTGGGTCTCAGGAGGACCACCTGGGGGGCGGATGGAGGGGAGGGGGTTGGCTAGGATTCCGGGACTGAGGCTGCGTCCCCGCTCCTCGAGCGCCCCCTGCTGGCCACCCGGCAGACTGCAGGGGTCCGCGGGGACTTCTCACCTTTACTGGGAACCTACCCTGCGCCTGCGGGGTCTCCATGCTGGGGCACCAGAGAATCCCTCCTGCCTTCGCTGGGCTGATCTAGCCTGGCACTGTCCAACTGCAGTATAACGGGAGCCACACATTTACTTCCAAGCTTCCTAGCAGCCACATTAGAAAAGTAAAAGAAACAAAATTAATCTCAACTATATTTATTTACACATGTAATCAATGTAAATTATTATAAAATATTTTATATTATTTTGTTCATACTGTATCTTCAGATTCCAGTGTGTATTTTATACAGTCAGCACATCTCACCTTGGCCCAGGCACATTTCAGAGTCCAGTGGCCACACGTGGTTGGCGGCTGCCATCGGGACAGCCTAGCTCTGGCCTCCCTCCCTGAAGCCACCAGTCCCTGACCCTCCGTGAGCTCCCCCTGGGGCCTCCTGCCCCACCTGCGGCTTCTCCCCCAGCGCTGTCCCGGCTGCTCTCCGCTGTCACTGTCCCTGGCCCACTTCCCAGAGAGGCCCTTTAGTTGGTCAGGGTGAAGGGCAGCCATCTGCATTTTTCAAAAGCTCCTCAGGCAGTTCTAATGGTTCCCAGGTAGAAAACCACCAGGCAGGGCTTTGCCTCTGTCTGGCCCTATCAGCCCCTCACACCCCCAGGTGATTATGGGTACTCAGTGATTATGCTCATTCTCTAGGTGTGGAAACAGGCCCAGGAAAGGGAAAGGCCACCCATGGATTTCTGCTGGAGGGAAGCATGAATCCCTTCATCCTTCATTTATAATTTGATAAACTAAGTAACATCACCCCCACTTTACAGATGAAGGAACAGAGACTCAGTGAAGTTAAGAAACCAGCCCAATGTCATGTAGCTACTATTTGGCAGCTAGTATGTGGGATTCAAACCATGCTCAGAACTCATGCTTGACACTGGTTCCAGAACCTAACTTTAGGGTCAGGCAGGAGAATCCCCTCCTAGACTCTAGACTTTATACCTCTGTTAATGCAACCCAAGGTCACACTGTCACACTTGCTGCTGCTTTTATTTTTTACACTGACTTTAACTGAGGTCAGCCAGGATTGTGCAGTGGGGTTCCTGACTTTCCTGAGGGTAGGGCCCCATTCTGAAGCCCTGAGTATCTAACTCCCATTATTCCTGCCCTGTGCCTCTCCTCAGGACTGGTGCTCTCCACGTGGGGGACCGTATCCTGGCCATCAACAGTGTTAGCCTCAAGGGCCGACCACTGAGTGAGGCCATCCGCCTCCTGCAGGTGGCTGGAGAGACCGTCACACTGAAGATCAAGAAGCAGCTGGACCGTGAGCCTCACCCCAGGCCCGGGGCATCCAGCCCTTGTAGGGAGGGAGATGCCTCTGCACCGTGCCAGGCTTGTGTGCCTGAGCTCGTGGAATGCCCACTGCGTCCCGTGGAGGCGGGAGGCTGCCTGGGACAGCTGAGACCAGAGAGGGCAGTGATGGGCCCCGGGGTCACACAGCTGCAGTGGCGGAGTCTGGGTCTGAACCATGCTCTTCATCACCTCCTGTCTCAGGGCTGTGTGTGGTGGTGGTTCGTGCATTCCTCAGTTTCCCCGGAATTTGCGCCCTGTGCCTCGGCAGGGAGGCCACCACCGGCAGTGGAAGGAGCCTGGGCTTGAAGGGCTTCCTTCTCATCTGGGGGGCACTGCTGCTCACCACGTGGCTGTGGGCATGGTGTTTGGCCTCCCTGAGCCTCAGTTTTCCCATCTATGAAAGGGGTTTTCTAATTAGGGTGCCAGCTCCCACCTGTCAGACTGCCCAGCAGCAGCCTCTGGGACTCAGTGCGTTTGCGTTCCCCTAGCAGACCGAAGGGGGAAACGGGCTCGCTGAGTGTCTCTGAGGTCAGAGGCCAGTGGCACTGACACCCTCCTTTCCTCAGGCTCCCCCACCATGTGAGATCAGCGATGCAGGTGAAGGCCTGCTAGAGGCACTCAAAGGAAGCTTGCTGGTCTTATTTTTTGAACCCTGGCTGTCAGGCAGGTGAGGGCCAGTTGTCAGAGCAGAGGAAGGTGCCTCTGTTTCTCTTTGGCAATATCCTCTCCCCTGGTTTCCTCTACTCCCCCATCCCACAACCCAACAGCTTGGCCCTAAGACAGTTGTCATGATCTGACTTCCCTCAGGGCAGACCTGCCCCCGAATGGCAAACAGAACCTCGCACTAATAGTGGAAACCCAGACACTGTGATGGGCAGGAGGAGGGAATTTCTAGCAGAGGAGGTTCCTCTGTGCCTAGGCAACTGGCTAATAGGACGTGTAAGATGTTCATCCTCCATCCCACCAATCCAGCAGCCAGCACCCGCCATGCCTGGATCTCCCACTCCGAACGAACGTGAATGAATTTCCCTCCGGGCCACAGAGTGGCTGCTCTCAGCTTAAAGCATGGCAGTTATGACCCTGCCCACCCCTCCCTCCGCACGCCTTCCATTCACCTCTGAGACAGGGCCTGCCCTGCCCCTCTGTCCTTCCCTCTGTCACCACGCCTGTCCAGACCACAGTCATCTCTTGCTCAGACAACTCCGTGGTTGCTGACAGGTCTGCCGCCCAGTTTCCATTCCCACCTCTGCGGCCCAATCTCTACCCAGCAGCTGGAAGATGCGCTCCTAAATCCACAAGTCTGTGTCTCCACTTCAATCCTTCAGAATCTCCCGGTTGCTCTTGGGATAAAGTCACCACTGCTTACTGTAACCCAGAGGGCACTTCAGGGTCAGCCCCCACCCTCCCAGCCTCATTCTTTAGCTGCAGGGCCACCTTCCAGAGTCCCTGTCCCAGGGCCTTTGCGCATGCTGCCTCCTCAGCCTGCCGTGGACTCTTCCCTCCCCACTTCTTGCTCATCTTTCAGACCTCAGCTCAGGAAGCTTCCCTGGCCCCTCACACTGGACAGATCCACTGTCCTAGGCCCTCACCTTCCATGTACCTGGCCTCTGTGACATTACTGCCATGTGTAATTTTATCTTATTTAGTTTTGCAACTAGCAAGGTAGCAGAGTGGTTAAGACCCTCGCCTTTGGAGCCAGACTCAGTTCAAATCTTAATCTCTCTAAGGCTCAGTGTCCTCATCTATAAAATGGAAAACAAATAGTGGTATTTGCTTGTCTTGCAATATCGCGGAGAATAAAATGAGTTGTGTTCCAGTACTGAGAGCTGAGCCCACACAGAGCAAGTGCTAATAATTCAGTGCCAAAGCTTAGTATTCTGGCTACTAGTGATCGGCGACCCTGCCCCCGCCCACCACTGGGCCAACAGCCCCAGGAGGGCAGGGACCTCGACAGCCTGCACATAGTAGGTGTCCGTAGTGCTCAACGCAAACTGAGCGCGCACCTGAGTGAAGGCCTGTGTCCCGACAGGCCTCCATCATGACGGGCATGGTGCACAGTGTGGCCCTCGAGGGCAGGCCAGGCCACCGGCCCTGGTGGAGGGGTCGGGAGGTACGGGCTTCCCCCGAACACATGCAGGAGCTGCTGCCAACACGCTTGGAGATGCGCCAGGTGAGCACTGGGCTGGGCACAGGAGGCCTGGACGCATGTCCTGGTGCCATGAGGACTCACCATGGGCTCCAGAAGCATATTTCTTCTGGCTTCTCATGGGTTCATTCCAGACTTGACATTTCCTGACAGTCGTCACCAGTGAGTCCTGCCTATGCACTTTGGGCATAGCCCCCGCGACACGTCCCTTCCACTCCCTAAAAGCTGTATTTTTCTCTGGCTGCGACTAGAGCATATTCGTTGTATTTCTCAGCATGGGGCTTACTTAGGGCTCTTGGAAAGCACAACATGCCAAGGGGCTGCACTGCTAAGGACACTGGAGTCTGTGGGGCCCACGTGTAAATCTGTTCCACCAGGGGCTGCAGCGACTTGGGAGTTGGGGGTGGGGTGCTGTCGGGATCTTCTAAAATGCATGAGGAGTGGGGTGTCTGATTTTTTTTTTCTAGGCTGGCAAGAGTCAGCTTCTTTTTGGATCCTGTGACATCTCACCTGCTTTTGATTAGTTTATTAATTCATCCATTTGACAAGGCTGCCATGTACTATGCATCATTTTACCCCATGAACAAGACAGGTGAGGTCCTGTCTGCACAGGGTTCTATTCTAGTGGATGACAACAAACAAGTGAACAAACGGTGAAGAATTACTTTGCAGGTATTGAACGCAATGAACTAAAGAGCAACAGGCATGACTGGGAGGAGGGAACAAGCTTGGTGAGTTCAAGGAAGAGGAAGGAGGCCTGGAAGAGGAGCGAGGTTCAGACAGGTTGGAGGTTGCTGGGCCCGGCTGGGAGGGCTGGGTAGGGCTATGGGTTTTAGGCTCTGTGCAGGAAGAAGCCACTGAGGCTGGTGAGCCGGGGGCCCACTGTATGGAGCCCCTTTAGCCTGGGTGGGGGCCCAGCAGTGCCTGAGGCTCTACAAAGCACCCAGGGCAGGAGCCCAGAGGGCAGGGCTGGGCCCCATTTAGGAAGCCTGAGCTCTGTGGGTAGAGGAAGGGCTCCTTTCCCACGCAGGGTGGAGCGAGCACCCCGGCTTAGGAGGCGTGCAAGCAAGGCAGAGCACAGTGAGGACATTTATGGGGCCAGGCCGGGGAAGCTGGGGGCCAGCGTCGTGCACAGGGCACTGCGGCTCTTCTTAGTGCTGGGAGGGTGACAGGCTAGGGGCACTTCCAAAACAGATGGCGGTGGGCCGCCGATCCTACAGCCTGGCTGGGTGCCAGGCACTGCTCTGCTTTGTAAGAATTCCCTGGTTCCTAACAGCCTTCAGAGGTGGCTGTACTACTATCCCAGCATTACAGACGAGGCAACGAGGCACAGAGAGGTTGAGTAACTTACAGCTATTTTTTTTACGTGGATTAATACATATCCATTTAATTAACTACAGTGTAGTTACATATGTACATAAAAAACTAAAATGATAAGGACCAGAGTTTTCAGGGAAGGTGATGAGTTGCTATGGATTCTCTTGATTTTCTGAGCAGGGCTTGTTTGAGGGCACTAATTTTCTCACCAAGTTCAGCCAGTGAAAGTTTTGTTGAGGTGGTTGAACTTTTCTTCTTTTTCCCGAAAAGTTTATAGACTGAAAATATTCAGGAGACATGCCTTCCAATTCAAGGATTTTTACCCTCAAGTTTTTAAATTCTCTTATAGATGGCCCTTGGACTGGACCACCCGTCTGCGGTCGCAAGTGAGCCTCAATGCTTTGTAGTCGTTCTTCTACAGCTTGATTACCACAGTCCTGGAGCACGCTGTTACGGTTACGACCTGACCCCTGAATTCCTTCTGGTCTGTATGTAGTCACAACTCCAGGCCTCCGTCTCCCCATGCGTAACACTGCACTGGGCTCAAAATTCCCAGAGTAAGAACGTCTGTGCCAACCACTCACCTTCCAGGATCCTGACTGACCATGACTTCATCCGTATTTGTGTCCCTCCAGGGCTGGCCTCTCCCCTTCTTCCAGCAGCTTAGACTCTTGGCGTTGGCGACAGCGACAGCCCCTTCGGGTGCTAGTGACGTCACCTCTGTGTTATAAGCCCCACCTCCAACCACCCAGGCAGCCTTGAAGGAGGTGGTGGTTTATTCCAGGAGGGGAAACTGAGGCTCAGGGGTCCAGCGCTGGGCACACTGCAGGTGGGCCTCAATCTGCAGCACCAGTGGAACCAGCCAGAGCAGACCCGGGAGTCTGCAGACTTGGGGAGCGACTTGCGACTCTCACCGGCTTGCTGTGTGCGCTTGAGTAGGTCGCGTCTTCTGTGACCCTCCGCCTGAGTGTCTCTGACCTCCCATAGGAATACCTACCTCTGAGGAACATGCTGGGGAGGACTGAAAGCCCTGTGTAAACTGTAAAGCGCTCACCAAACGTGAGGAAAAATAGCCTCATCAAAACAGAACCCACACGTGGTGGATTTCGAAAAGGAAATGTTTATTTTCATGTTATAAGGTGATTACAAACTCTAAAAAAAAGCAAAGACGAATTTAAAATATTGATATACATATTTATCTAAAAAGCAAAAGAGGAAAAGAAAAACCCCACAAAATACAGGGATTCATATAATAAAACATTTATACACAAAAGCTTGGTATACTGCAAGACTGAATTACACACCAAGGATCTTATTCAAATACAAATGTCCCTCCTAAGAAGAGTCTCTTGTTGGTTTTTTTTTTTTTTACAAAAGTTTAAAATATCTTAAAAATATTTTGAAGTTTTAAAAAATGTCCTGATGAGCCAGACGTATTTCTGGAAGGAGGCAAGACCCACGTTCTCAGCTTTCTCCTGTGCTAAATACGGTCACAGTCGCTAGGGATTTGAAAATTAATTGGGTAAAAAAAAATGGAACCAACATCTCAATTTGAAGCCAAATATATAACAAGATGCTCCATCCCTTGGGGAACGTGTTTAGAACATGTCTGTAGTGACACCCACGAGAGAACAATGAAAACAGCTTCCTATTAAAACAGGATGCCATCTGAGAGCCAGGTATTGAGGGAGGGAGGTAGGCAAAGAAATGCTGTTCCCTGGCTCTGTGTTGCCCATACCCCTCTCCAAGTTTTGATATCTGGGTTTTTTGTTTGTTTTTTTGTTTTGTGCTTGCTGGATTTTTGCACAGTGGTACTTGTAGCATCCATGTGGTCATCCGCCTGGGGTTCCCTGATACTGGGGCTGGGGGCTGGATGGGACCTCTAGCTACCTTGAGAGGGCTTTTCTCAAGTATTTTTCCTGGCCTGTGTCTGAGGCTTGGGGAGAAGGTGCCTCTGCCCTCACCACCGGCTGCCCAGGGCCTTTGGCCATCCAGAGGGGCAGTGCTGGGAGATGCTGGCTGGGCCCCTGACCACTGTGTAGGGCAGCTAGGTGACAAGAATGCCGTGTGCTAGGATAAAGGGGGTCAACCACCCCATCACCCCCATGGCTGGGGGTGTGCAGGGGATCTGGGGTGAGAACAAGGGACCAGAGGTACAGAAATGGGGCTCTGCATTGCCCCCAAATCGTCCATGGCCACTTCCTGCAGCCTGGGAATTTTCCACAGGACCTCAGGCTGAATCCTGCCACGAGGATTCTGCCTCTTCCACCCACCTGGCTTTGTTAGACCGGTTTCCTCACAGGCAGTGGGGACCTCAGTGCCTGGCTCTCAAGAGGGCTGCCGGTGCAGGGCCAGGATGAAAAGTGCTGCCTCTCCTACCAGAGGCCAGTCTCACCTGTCCCACTGAGCCACAGCCTGGGGTCCGGGTGGCCCGAGGATGGCCAGAGGGTGGGGGGTGCTGCTCGCCTTGTCCCTGAATGCTGGGGACAAAGTGTTTCTTTCTCGTAAAGGCTCGTCTTTGGTCTTCAGGGAGAACCCTGGGGAGCTGCACTCACCACTTGCCACATGCGCCTTGGAGAACCTGTCACCAGAACGGACTCCAGACAGTCTGGTTCCAGGCCTCAGTTTCCCCATTTTACAGTGAGGTCCTGGAGGCCTCTCCATCTCTGACCGTGCAGGATTCTCTGCTGCAGGGACTAACATGGCCTGTGCTCAGCTCACTGAAGCATCTCCCTGGGTGAGATCTATCCTGGGGCCCTCACGCATTTTTGCAACCTAAAAAATTCTGTTGACATCTCCCTTGCATCCATCCCTTCCACAGCTGGCTGCCTGGGCTACATGCGGTATCAGAATTTCTGACCCACCCAGAAGCAGAGCAGGTGGAGGACTGTTCTCTGGACAGGTGGAGCCATGGGCTCCAATGACAGTTTCCTTTATGTGGAGACATAGGTAAAAGCTGCACGTCATTACACATTGTACTCATAGAGCCAAGTTCTGCAGATACACGTGAGCTAGAGGACTGGACAAGAGGGCTGCAATTGGAGACAGATGCCCTGGGAGACTGTGGAGGAATGGGCTTGGGGAAAGCGGCTGACCTTCCCTCCAGGTGGGGCCTGGGGACTTGGTCTACATGTGTCTTTGGTCTAGAATTTGGTCTGGGAATTTTAGAGTAAGAGGCCTTTCTCAGGCCATTTCTAGAATGTCATAATTTTCCGGCCAACCCTGAAATACTATAGCCTTTGCCAGGGGTCTGCATCCCTGGAGGGAAGATGCTGTAGCCTGAAATGACCACAAATGCCCAGGGAGTACAGCTTGCCAAGCCCACCTCATCCCCACACGTCACCTGTTCCCAGTCATTGACAGTGGTTAGTTTACTAAATAAAGTTCCATATGACAAAGGAAAACAGGTCACATTGCTATTCAGTACAATTAGAAAAAAACAACAACAATAAAATGAAATCAAACACAGTGGAAACCATAAATACATAGAAAAACAGGAACACATTAAAATTGTTAACGGTTTGGAATAGGGTTGGGTGTTGTTTGGCAGAGAATAGGCTTTGGAAACAGTGAATGTGAGCGCTTGCTAGAGACGAGAGGTTCAGAGCTGCCTGTGCCCCCTGGGTGGGGACGCCAGAGGCGCCCGCTCCCGAGTCTGGGGAGGGGGCTCCAGGATGCAGAGAGCTGCCGCTCTGACCTCTGACCCAGCTGGCTGGCACCCGCCACGACCCCTGAGGCAGTCACTGTGGTTTGTACATGACAGTGTTTCCGTTTAGATTCTGAACTTGGAAGTGACTGTTTACATGGCACAGTTTAGGTCTGGATGGGGCCGGGGTGGAGGCTTGTCCGTACTCAGGATTTTAAAGGTGGAGTACTTTCTCCTGGCTCAGCGAGGAACACCGCCCCATACCAGGCTCTGGGTCAAGCCGGTTGGCGTTGTTCAAGCCTCTGAGCCACCCCAGCCGTCTAGCACGCTCCCTCTGCTCTCCCTGTCCCCACACATCTGACACCAGCCACTGCAGGGGCTGTGCAGGGGAGATTTATGACCCAGGTCACCACCGAGGGCTGCACTTGTGCCCCAGTGGGAGGAGCGACGTGGGAGCATTCCCCCCGGAACACTCTGTGAACCTCCAAAGATGCTCTTGGCACTTCCAGCAGAGCTAGCAGGAGTTTCCCAGCCTCCGGGAGATGAGGATGGAAAGAGGAGGGAAGAAAAGCCCAATCCCAGGTCTCACCCGCTCACCCCTCAGCCTTCACCAAACACATCATGCTTCCCTCCCACAGGCAGCTCCAAGATGCCAGCTGGGGACCCACCAGGACCTGGCAGGACGCCCTTAGGATGCAGCAGACCCATCTGGTGAGGTTGCAGCCCTGAGATCCCAGCCCCTGCTGGGCCGGGACAGGTCTCTTCTACCTGGGACGCCCCAGGAAGGACTGCGATGGGCGCCAGGCCCCCAGACACCAGAGCCCATCCCCACCAGCCCCTGGGGGCATCCCCGCTCCTCGTGGATGAGTGGCTCTGACAGTCGGTCGGAGGGTCCCTCTGACTACCCGCCGTCCATCTCAAAATGAAAGGTGGGACTCTGCTCTTTGTGCAAGAGTTTTCCACGGCTCTCAGAACCACACTGTTGCTGCAGGGCCTCCTCCTTCCGTTTTCAGTCCGTCCCTTTATCTGAGGGGCTGGGTCAATATTCGGGCACCTGTCCCCTTGGCAGAGACCAGCGCAATGAGGCATCTGCTCGCAGCCCTCCTTTCTCCAGCCCCGCGGGGTCTGGCCAGCGGCTGGGCCCCTCTCCCCCACCGTTTGCTCCTCCTTGAACCAGGTTTGGAAGGTACTGCACCTTTAAAATGGGTCTGCCGTCCCAGAAAAATTCCACCTTGCGTTTTCTCGGGCAGAACTTTCTGCCAGCTACACAAGCACCAAAGAATTGCTTTTGAAAACGAGATCTATTGCTGGCAAGGTCAATTCAAGTGGTAAAAGTGTTTGACAATCTCTAAATGTATATATAGTTATTATGTAAAAAAAAATACAAAGAAAAATTTACCAAGTTCCCATAAAATACATCTAATTCAGTATGAAAGCTCTGCCTCACCCCGGACATCTGCCCATGGGTTTTTGTTTTTGTACAAAATATCCCCAAATGAGAGCAAAATACACATACGCACAATACCATACACACACAGACACACACACACACAGTAACATTTTCTGTGACAATTAAAAAAAAAATCCTAGTGCAAATTTAAAGCTCTGTAAACCTGGTCCTATGAGAATCTAAGGTTAGTAAACAGCAGGCAAGCCGCCCCTTCGGCCGAGAGAGCTCACATCATGGTCTCCACTACGATGTGGGTGGGCTTCAGGAGCGCGCCGTTCATGGTGACGCGGGAGCCGTAGGGCGTAGCCCCCTCGCGCTCCACGGCCCAGCGGTTGGGCTCCCTCGGGGTCAGCAGGTACTTGAGTCTCTGCAGAAGGAAGAGGACAGGAGCAGGCAAGAAGTCAGGCGGCCTGGCTTCCCTCTTCACCTCGGCCATCTAACCCCTCCCGGGCCTGCCCGTGTGCTGTTTGGCCT
Organism: Smutsia gigantea; assembly: GCA_032199065.1. Lineage (NCBI taxonomy): Eukaryota > Metazoa > Chordata > Mammalia > Pholidota > Manidae > Smutsia > Smutsia gigantea. The sequence goes on from JAVSCE010011860.1 coordinate 74,630, forward strand.
TTGGCGAACTACTGCCCTCTCTGGGCTGCCCGTTTCACCCACTGACAAATAAGGTTGCTGAACTAAGGTGCTCCTGAGCTTTGTCCAGGCCCTGAGGCAGGCCAGAGTTCCTACTGGTAGCTTCCTGGGCCACCCGCTGCTTACACACCTCAGGGACCGGGGCTCACGCCTCCAAGCAGTGACTTCTTTCTCCCGTGGAGCTGAAGTATGCCTCCTGTGTTTCCTGTCCCCCGATTTCTCTGACTTGCAAAGCAGCCCAGTTTCTGCAGTTTGTACGCCTGAGGCTGGATGACTGTCTTGAGCCTCCCATAGCTCCCACTTTCCCGAGGAGGAAACTCCAAACTGCCCAGCTGCGCCCAAGCTGCATTCCCTTCCTCCTTGCAGACGGGTCTCTCCATTTCCCTGCAGGTACACAGTCCTCCCTGCTGACGGCTGCGGACCACTGCTGGTGTCTGAGCGGCACCTCTGGACAGAGGGAGGCCAGAGGCTGGACCCCAGGAGAATCTCCACATCCCTTCCGGGCAGGGGGAGGTCGGTGCTCCCAGCTGGCTGCCTTGATCGTGGAATCAGTGAGGGAAAGAACCCCCCCATCCCAGGACGCCCAGAAAACCCACAGCATAACTGGAACTCAGACTCAGGGCTCCTGTCTGCCAGCTGCACCTCCTGCCAAGTGTCCACTCAGACTTAAACAGGAAGCAGTTGAAAACAAGAAACCCTCCAGTTGGGTATAATCATTGAATTTAGGTATATTACAATTGTTTTCTAAGCTGTTCATTAAAAACTAAAGTATTTCATTGGAAAATCCATATTTATAATTGCTCTTTAAAAATTTCAAGATGGGGCAACCCCCAGGCCCACATCCTGCTTGGCAACAACTGGGGGGGGGGCGGCGGGGGCAGGCTGAGCACATCCCCGCGGTCCACAGATTTCCATCCCCTCCACTTCACTGCTGCCCCCGCCCCAGTGGTTTCCCTCCTCTGGTGGCCTGCCTGGCCCTGGAGGAATGGGACCGGAGCCCCCAGATAGAGGACCAGGGGTGGAACGTGCCCCCCTTTTCCCTCTCTGTACATCTGCACAATGGGGTGTGCAACCCAAAGGCGGGACCAGAGGCAAATGCCACCAGGCAGCCACCCGGGGCTCCATTTACGTGGGAGGTGTGGACACAGCTGGGATCCCCCCGGGACAGAGCTCTGGGTTTGCAGAACCTGACCCAGAGTTAAGTTCATGGCTGGGAGGACACCTTGGCAACCTGTGCAGGTGGGAGGTCAAGGGGCACACAGCACAGACTGATGGCAGCTGCCTTCAAGGGAAGGGGCTTTGGTTAACGGTCAGGTTTGTGGGTGAGGACAGGGTGCAAGTTTGGGTAGAGTCGATTTCTTACCCACGTCCACATCAGCTCAACTCTGACCAAACCTCTAGACAGGGGGTGGAATGGTATTTTAAAATGAGGCTTTGAAGGGATACAAGTTAGTGACTTGGTGTGTTCTCCTCTGGCTCGACCGCCGCCCCCAACCACGGCTGGGATATGTAATTGCCACGGGCAGGCACACATCAGAACAGACATCCAAGAACCTCTGCTGTGTCCCCCAATTAACCCTTTAGTTTCTGGGTGGTAGGGACATTCTGGAATCCCCAGGAACGGGCTGGGTTGGTGTGGGGTATTTAGATGGCACCTAGAAAGCTCAGGGCAGTAGCTACTACCTGTCTGTCCCCAGGCCCAGTATTCCAGTATTATAACAAATGTTAGGGCCAATCAGTGTTCTGGCTGAATCCTGGGGTCCTTCCCTGTGTCCTCTGAGAAAATACAGTGGGTCCCATGCTGCAGGACACCCCAGGGGCCTTTCTGGCTCAGACAGACCCTGGCTTCATGTTTTCCTCCCTGGCACAGCCCTGCCTACTTCTCTGGTCTTGAGAAGGCTGGTCCCTTTCTGCCCCGCCCCCCTTCTCCCCGACCAGTAACACCCCCAGGCCATTCCCCTGCCCACCAGGAAACCAGCCCAGCCCAAGGGAGAGCCAGGGCCCCAGGACATCCTGGCTCCAGATTTTTTTAAGAGAATAACAATAAAAACAGCCCAGAACAAAACAGTACAGTCTTGGAGCTGGCCACAGCCCAAAGGTTAAGGGAGATTCTAAGAAAAGGATTTCTTGGAAAGAGCCCTGGCTTTTGCCACAGCCTGGGATCTCCGCTGAGGCATTTGGAAAGGCTGACAGCGGGCAGGGGTCACGGAGAGGAGACTGGCGGGCACAGAGGCCTGGAAGCCAGAGGCTCTGCCGTGGGCAGAGGTGGCTTCTGAGGGTCAGGCAGCAGATGGAGGCACAGATCCGGCAGGGGGACCCCAGCCTGAGCTGGGCTTATCTGAAACTTGGCTCCAGGGTAAAGGAAGGTCTCTGGGTGGAGCTCCTTGTCTCCAGCTTCACGGGCTTCAGAAGCGTGGGTGGCTATGCCCAGGAGAAAGCCCCAGCTCTCGGCCTGGCAGTCCCAGCCATCACCTCTCCCCCTCCTTCCCCACCCCCAGCACCACTGCTGCCCGAGTGCGGCCACACCCTTTGCCTACGAAGACACTGTTCCCCATGCCCTTCCAACTCCCCTTCTCCACTTGGCAAATTCCTCCTCCTGCCCACACCCTGCTCTGAACACCACAAGCGTTCTCCCACGTGAACTGTTCTTTGTTCTAGCTCTGCCATGATGTCTCCCCTGACCACCGCCTCAACCATTCCAGGGGCAGGGGAGGCATCTAGCACTAAGACAGGCAAGCCACATGCCCAAGGTCACACAGAGCCCTGGCAGCCAGCTCAGCCTCGCACCCTCCACAGTCCAGCCCTGGCGAACCACATGCTCACCACAAGGAACGGCCCTTCTGTCTGGCAGAGGCGGATGACCATGACTAGGGGGACACACACCATGGAGGACAGCGCCAGACTCCAGCCCAGCCCGATGGCCCAGGTGGGGTACACGTAGACTTTGTTGTAGGTCAGGGGTATGTACTTGACGAGAGAGAAGATAAAACATCCCTGTGGAGAGATGGGGACAGTCAGGGGGGCCCTGGGCACAGGGTGCAGGGGACTTCCAGGCCCAGGACAGGCCCCACCCAAGGGGCCTCACGCCTTCCCTACTCTGGGGCATGAGGACCTCCCCCAGGGCAAATCTCCCCAAGTCACTTCCCTGCTCAAAACCCCTCTGTGGCTCCCCGGTGCCTTCAGGATGCCATCCAAACCCCTCAGCCGGGCCAGGAGCTGTGCCCCATCTCCTCTCACCCACCCCCCAACTCTTTCCTCCCCGCCGGCAGCCCGGCTACCTGGACCTCCGGCCAAAACTCCTCAGCTACCTGCCCTGGGGCCTTAGTGCAGGCTGTCCGCCCTGACTGGGCCTCTCATCCCTCAATCTCCTCCTCATCCTAATTTAGCTCTTAATGGCCCTGACTTGCCTGGCCAGGTGCCGCCCAGATTCAGTCAGGCGCCCATGCTTTTCCTTCCCCGAAAGCGTGTGGTTCTTCAGCTCGCAGCTCCCCTACCCACCTTGTGTGAGGGCCGTGCCTGTCTTATTACACCATTTCTCTAATACCTGGTGGGCAGTTCCGGCTGCACACAGCAGGTGCACAATAAACGCCAGCTCCCTGGCTGAAAGCCTGTCCTCCCTTCCCCCACTGCCAGCTACCCGTCTCCAGCCCTGAGCCCTGGAGCCAGGCCCCAAGTACTGGCCTTGCCTTATTGGGTGTCCAGGCCCAAGGCCATGCCAATGGCTGGTGGCCATCAGCATCCATGAATGGTGTGGTAGGTGAGCTCTGAGCCCCAGAGCCCTTGAAACCCCATTTTCCTGAGAAGAGCTCCTAAAGCTGGCTGGAGAGACCCAGGGTTTCTGTTTTGGTCAGAATGACATCATCTCAGGGCAAAACCCCAGATTGGCTTGGATTGACCCACAATGTGAAAATGACTTAAATCTTTATTATCTAATAACTGGGGTTTGACAAGAAGACAGATCTAAGTCAGAATGGGTGGTGGTGCGGAGAGCGCCAGGCAGCAGATGTCTTCCATCGGTGTCTACTGCATGCCCGGCCCTGGTGGGGGTGTGGCTTAGATGTGGGAGCCTCGAGAGGGGGCTGCTCTGGGCTCTCCCCAGCGGGGAAGCTTTGTACCTGCCCACTTCCCACTGGGGTGACCTCACCCTACCGCCTTGGAGTGCAGCCTATCTTTGATCTCTCCAACTCCTCAGGGAGGGAAAGAGGAAGAGACTGACAGTCAAAGTGGGTAAAGGAGTTACCCACAAGCAAATGTCAAGTGAGGGTAAGAACACAGGCTCTGAACTATTCGTCTCAACAATAAACTGGCCATGTGGTTACTGCTGGTACAGTTTCCTTGATTTGTGGGGACAATACGCATCTCAGATGAAAAGGCCAAAATCGCGTTAAGTAATAACGCTAACAGCTGAGGCTGTCTGCAGCCACTCAAGCACCACGGCAGTGTCTCCTTCAATTTTACGAATGGGGCAACCAGGGCCCCAAGAAGAAAAGATTTAAGGTCACACAGTGATTTAATGGCAATAACTGGCCTGGGAGCAGCGGTCACTGAAGGGAGAGCCCATTTATCCTTCAGCACCTGGTTTCCAAAGGCAAAGCGCATCTCTTCCACTTGTGCTACCCAAGCATGAGCCAAGAATGGCATGGCATTTGTCTGCCCTGCCATTAGCTCCAAAGCTCGCGACTGGTTCTGAACCCTGACAGGGAAGCAGCTTTGGCTGCAGATGACTTCCCTTTGGCCGGGAACTCTGAGCAGAACCTTGAAGCAGGGTGCCTGGGCGGGCTCCAAGGCCACATTCCAGGACAGCGGGCAAGGGGACCTTGGTGGGGAGGCGCACGTGGCCCATCACTGCCGGTGGGCCCCGGGTGAGCACAAAGCTTCCTTGCTCTTGGACAGCCCCGAGTATCTCTTTGCTGGGAACTCCCCTCTCCAGCCAGTTCCACCCTGCCGTGGAAACACCCCAATGTCCATGTCTACGTCATCCCCATCTCACATCCCAAAGGCCCCTCGGCTTAGTCAGTGACTCAAACTCATGAGCTCCGGAAGGGTGTGGGGAAAGTTATGTGCTCCATCACGGATCCCCTGCATTTCTCAGCATGCCCCAGTACACCTTCCTCTTCCAGAATGCCTTGCCTTTGCATAGACTGGCTCCTCTGCTGGGAATGCCCGTCCTGTTTTCTCCTCCTAACAAGTTCCTACTCAGCTTTGAAAACTCATCTCAAGGTAACCTTCTGGAGCAGCCTGCCCCCTCTCCCAGGCGCAGCCATCACTAGGCTTCTCACAGGCCAGCACTTAGTGGCTGCTGAGTGAAAGAGGGGTTAGCAGGTGAAAGTATCAAGCCACATGGTGAAAAGGCAACTACCCACAGCCAGGCAGGAGAGAACTCACAACACAGAGAACTGGAGTGACCACGGCCCAGCTGTACTTCATCCAGGGCCCAGGCCGATAGCCGATCATGTCCTCAATGCCATCATAAAAGTTATCACTGCCTGCAAGAGACAGAGGTGGGTGGACGGTGACACTGTGTCCAATGCTAGCATCTGCCCTGGGAACTTCACAGGATGCTCAAGGGCCACGAGGGGGCCTTTGGGGCCTGATCCAGGTCCCTGCACCTTTATAATACCTAGACCCAGGTGTGGCAGATGTTTATCTGAAATTATCTGAAACTCAAATGTAGCTGGGCATCCTGTCTCCTGGCAATCTTAGGCAGACCCCAAATGCTGGTGCAGCCAATCCAAGATATTGAGGTCAAAATGGACCATTCCTGGACCCGACAAATTTAGTCATACACAGACCCCTAGCATAGCCAAGTTCTGTGTTTGTCAAAACATACAGTCACACCCTGCACCTTTAGCACAGACAGGGAGAATCTGCAGCGCAGCTACAACATTATTTCTGTAGGGAAGGCCTTTGTGTTCAACTCAATGAATTCCTCTTAAAATGTTCTGTCTCTGAAACTTATAAACACAGAGGCCCAAAGGAAAGACTTAAGAAAGGATATGCCAAAATCTGTACTCACCATATATCCAGGCAATAACAAAACATTCAAAGAATGCAACCCACAAAAGGCATACACCGCTAGCTGCATAGTAGTCAAAGAGTTGAAACACATACATGCCACCCTGTGAAGAAATAACACAAAAGATTGGTTTGTTATATGGTATCTAATTTCCTTAATATATAAAGAGCTCTGGCATATCAATAAGAAATATAAAACCTAAAAGAATAATAAGGAGAGGCTCTGACATCCTGATACATGTATAAAATGATACTCAAGTTCCTGTTTGACAAATTTAATTAAAACACACACACACAGAAAAATTAAAGTGAAACATTATCTTCCTTAGCAAAAAATGATGGGTTCCCTGAGGACTGCTTCCAAAGGAGATACTTAAAACCAACTGTGGCCAACATAGAAGACTTTGGTGATATCCAGCTGTTCAGCGTGTGGACCTATGATTTGGATTTGGGGTGGGGAAGGTAGCTTACAAACACTTCCAGAAAAGCATTTATTTTTACTTTAGTAAGAAAAGGTGGTGATGTGAAACTCAGACTAAGGGAGCAAATGCAACCCTCTGCTGGAGAATATGGGGAGGGTGTGGAAGAGAGAGCATACCTAGGTCTATGTTAGGCTTACATGCTTACAGTATTAGTTAAGGAACTTTTTCTGGCCTGTTCTTGCTAGACATGCTGATCCACTGCTGCTTTATACACTCTTGCTATCTTCCTCTCTTTGTTTCTTCCCTCCATTTTAGATGCATCCTCCTATGGCTTCTGCCTACCCTCTGAACAGTGCACACTCCCTGTCCACCAGAGAGGCCTCAGCACTGCCTGCAGCTTTTTTTTAAATTTAATTATTTAATTATTTTTTATTTTGGTATCATTAATATACAATTACATGAGCAACACTGTGGTTACTAGATTCCCCCCATTATCAAGTCCCCCCCACCAACCCCATTACAGTCACTGTCCATCAGCATAGTAAGATGCTATAGAGTCACTACTTGTCTTCTCTGTATACTGCCTTCCCCGTATCCCCCCACCCGGCTACATTACGTGTGCTAATCGTAATGCCCCTCATTCCCTTTCCCTCCCTTCCCACCCATCCTCCCCAGTCCCTTTCCCTTTGGCAACTGTTAGACCATTCTTGGGTCCTGTGAGTCTGCTGCTGTTTTGTTCCTTCAGTTTTTGCTTTGTTCTTATGCTCCATAGATGAGTGAAATCATTTGGTATTTGTCTTTTTCCACCTGGCTTATTTCACTGAGCATAATACCCTCTAGCTCCATCCATGTTGTTGCAAATGGTAGGATTTGTTTTCTTCTTATGGCTGTATAATATTCCATTGTGTATATGTACCCCATCTTCTTTATCCATTCATCTACTGATGGACACTTAGGTTGCTTCCATTTCTTGGCTATTGTAAATAGTGCTGCAATAAACATAGGGGTGCATCTGTCTTTTTCAAACTGGGCTGCTGCATTCTTAGGGTAAATTCCTAGGAGTGGGATTCCTGGGTCAAATGGTATTTCTATTTTTAGTTTTTTGAGGAACCTCCATACTGCTTTTCACAATGGTTGAACTAGTTTACATTCCCACCAGCAGTGTAGGAGGGTTCCCCTTGCTCTGCATACTCGCCAGCATTTGTTGTTCCTATTCTTTTCTATGTTGGCCATCCTATCTGGCATGAGGTGATATCTCAATGTGGTTTTAAATTGCATTTCCCTGATAATCAGTGATGTGGAGCATCTTTTCATGTGCCTGTTGGCCATCTGAAGGCCTGCAGTTTTTACAAGGAGGCCCGTGGGTAACCTTGCGAAGGTCCCCACCTCCCCTCCAGGCCTGTGAAGGGCCACTGTGCACAGTTGTGACTGAAGAGAGTTGTTAAAATGGATTTCAGCTGAAGCACCTCTGCCCCAGGCCTGCTGGGGATGAGGGAGGGGCAGGGAGGGTGGCTGACCACAACGTCTCCATGGTACCAGGAAAATGGAGTGGGGAGCTTAGGTTAACTGTTGGGTCCTGAGTGGCCTCCTGCTGTCCCCAGCATAGGCCAAGTGCATGCCCCGGGCAGGGCCGGACCCCTGGACTGGGCAGGGCCAGGTGATCACCCACCCAGCTGCTGTCTCCACTGGTGGGGAACGGGGAGGTGGTGTGGCCTTGAACTGATCTTTGATGCCTATTTAGGGCACCAAGGGCCCTGCAAGCGTAAGTCTGTCACGCCAGGTGAGAGAGCCACCTACCTCCGTCACCATCGTCAGCCCCAGCAGGTAGCTGATGCTACACATGAAGGCAATGAAGATTTCCCGACGGAAACCCTTCCTTAGGAAGGATGGGTAGAGATCAACCAAGGACGTGATCTGTCCTTCAACTTCAACAAACTGGGGAGGAAAAGAAAGTAGTTGAAAGCCAGATGCCCGGCACCTCCTCTCTGCTTGGAAAGGAGACCCTGGCATGCCTGCTGGGGCTGGTCTTGTGGCTCTGCACACTGAGTCCTGCCTACTGGTCACGCCACCGGTGGTCCATGCATTTCTCCAAAAATCCCACAGCTCCGCATCTCTGCCTAGGTGATCATCGTGTTTCCCTCATCATTCAAGACTGAAGACTGACCGCTTCCGAGAAGCCAGTGCTGGCCCTCCACCCTGGCGGGCTTGCTGGCCTGTGTGCTCTGACACGATGGCTCCCCCACTTTGGTCTTGGTTCTCTCTGTGGCCAAGGGCGGTGTCCCCTCATTCTGGGCCTCGAGCGCCCAGCCAGGCCAGGCACATGAAGCTGCTCAGCAGACACATGATAAAAGGGTTGGTGACCGACCCAGGGCAAGCCTGGGCCTGTTTCTAACCCTTAGAGGACTCCGGGTCCATGAGAGAATTTTGAATGTGTGCATGCATACCCCCAGGCCTGCATATGTGAGCCAAGTGCAGTCATTGACTCCAGGGCTCCTGGGCTCTGGGAACACATCTCTGGGCCCCCAAAGGTGAAGCAGCTGATTTGTAAAGGCCCTTCCAAAGGTCATGTTCTGGAATCACTCTCCATCTTTCTAAATCGTCCCATCTTTGCATCTAACAATTGATCTTGGAGACTGTTCCATCTCACTACATGGAAGGCTGCCTGCCTTGTTTAAACAGTGGCATAAACATCGAACCAGTGCCCAGTGGGTGGTGTCCACCTTCTGCAGCTACTGACCTAGGCGAGGACTCTTCTATGCCTGTCTTCTGGGCACCTGTGTCCGTAGCACAAACTAGAAGTAAAACTTCAGGGTTAAGGGGCATGTGAGGCATTTTACATTTGGGTGGCAACTGTCAACTTGTTCTGCCAACCAGCACGGCCCCTGAGGCCAATCATTCTCTCATCTGGGAGAGGCAACTGGGAAGGATGTTTCCCCAGCATTCCTACCAGACAAACCCAACTGCTTTCTCCTCTGGGATGCATCACAGGAGGATCAAGGAATACAAACAAGGAGCAAACCCTTTTCATGTGCTGAACACAGCAAAGAAATGACTCTCGTGCCAGGAATTCAGGGAAAGCATGACCCAGAGGCTCTTGAAACTGACCCAAAGAGAAGGGGCTGCTGTTTTGCCCTCTGCTTAACATATCAGCCAAAGGGGTTTTGATCCTAAACTGCCACTGAGTTAAAGCAAACCTGTGGCTTAAAGCATTATGCTTCAAAAGGAGTTACAAACAAAGGTTCTTTCCTTTCTTGAGATGGGGAAATTAAGGACAGTAAGACCCAGTGTCATGGTGCGTCACGGCTAAGGTCAGCACAAGCCCCGCGTTTCCAAGTCCCCTGCATTTCTGGAGAACACCACCCCTACCCCGACCCCCACGCCACCAGCCTCTTCAGACCCTCCTACTTAATAGCCATGTGACCCATGGCTTTTCCAAGCCTCAGTTTCCTCCCCTGTAAAATGCCTACTCAGCAGGGATTTTGAGAAAGATTTCAAATGAGAGTATATTGGCAATTGGGTGACTAATGTCAGGGGCACTGGGGCGGGAGCACGGCTGGGCTGGGTGCATGCATGTGTGCCCCTGTGCCCTGTGAGCTGCCGGTCCCTCGGACAGGCCAGATACTGACAGACATCTGCCTCCACGTGGGTGACGTCCCTGCTCCATCTCACCAAGAAGCACACAGCGGTACAGAGAGCGCTCCCTGAAATGCCAGGAGCCCTGGGAGAGCACTTCCTCCAACGAGCAAGGCTCTCACTCCGAGGTGACAGGCCTCCACCTGAGGCTGGCTGGGGGTCTCTGGACCACCACGAGGTGACTATTCTGGGAACCCAAAGGTAAGGCCAGGAGTGCATGAACTAGCCTGTCTGGGAACAGGCAGCCCCACGGCCAGGCTGTGGCTCCTATCCTTAGGCAGCTGTGTGTGGCCTTGGCTGAGTCGTTGTTCTCTCTAAGCCTCAGTTTTTTCAGCTCTAGAGGGCAACAGTTCTACGTTGGGATGGCTGCAGATTAAGGAGCTAACGTATAAAAAAGCCTGGTTTGGGGGGTGGGGGAGTGGGAAGTTCGTGCTTGATGGGAACAGTTTCAGTTGGGGAAAATGCACAGGTTCTCGAGTCAGATGCTGGGGAACGGCTGCACAGCCCTGTGAATATACTTAATGCCACCGCACCCAATGCTTAAAAATGGTCCGTTTTACATTGCATGTATTTTGCCACATGCATGCACAGAAAATGCTTGGCACAAAGCCTGGCCCACTTTGCATGACAGCTCTGACTGGCACAGTGCTGGTGGCATGCGAGGCGGTCATCGGCATCTGCACAACCTCCCCCGCGTCCACGAGTTCACGTAGCAAATGGATGCAGAGGAGGGATGCCAACCCCTGCCATCGGACTCCTGAGACGTGGTGCCCTCGCTCCCCAGGTTCAAATCCCCCCCATGCCCCTTACTGCCAGGTCGATCAGGCAGATGGCTGAAGGGCTCTGAGCCTTGAGTTCCATACTCTGAAGCAGGAAGACTAGCGGCCCCCCTGAGGCTGCCTATGAGCGCTCACCAAGATTCCCCAAGGGCGTCAGCCACCAGGGGCCTGGCTCAGAGGTGCACATCCTCAGTCAGGCCCCACCTGCCTCCCAGGGCGAAAATCTAATGAATAACCACTTCTGCTCTGCTCACTCAGGAAGCAGTTTTGACAGCCCAAGAGGCCTGTTTTAGGCCCACGGAGATGTCACGCTTTGTCATTTATTAACCTCCGTGTTTTGTTTTTTGCTTTCCCTTGGAGCTCTGGAAGAAGTTATAAAAGCCATTTGCTTGGGACCTCTGAAGGCCAAACTCATTAACTAGGAATGATTAATGGAGCCTCTTGCTGTTTACACGGATCAGGCCCATCAACAACAGCACAAGTATTTTGTTTTCAGTCTCCCCAGTGTTTGCATTCTGTCTTCCTGGCTAATCCTGGTCCCCGTTCTGCCAAATCCTTCACTGTTCTTGACCTAGCTAGCGGACTGCACCGCCTCCTCTCCTCTGCCTGACCTTCTAAGGTTTTCCTCCTCCCTGCTTCGAAGTCCCTGGGGACCTGCCGGGGCTTTGAAGCTGCTGCCCATGGGGCAGGTGGCAAAGCGCTCTCTTGACCGGGCTGCAGGCTGCCATTTCTCCCAGGGCCACAGCTGACTAAAGACTTTCCTTGAGGCCGTGGCAGACCCAGACTACATGGGTGGCTGCAAAGCACCTGCCTTTCAGTGACTGACCTTAGATGGTGGCCCATGGGTGGTACCACCTGCAGGGCTCTGGCCTGGGCACCCGACCAGCCTGCTCTGTGCACCCTAACGCCCCATTCCCCGGAGTCACGCCTGTGCTCTGAACTCATCTCAAGGAGGTCCCAATGAAAATACATGTATCTCCAGGAAACGGTACCCCTGGGTACCACTGACTACTCCCTATCAGGTACAGGGCCTGGTGTTTCATGCAAGCCAACATAGGTAGAACCATGCCCATTTGCCAGATGAAAAAACAAGCTCAGAAGTGGGGAAAACATGTCTAATGTTACACAGCAGCATAGCAGGGGCTCGGAACCATGTTACTTCAAAGCCAGACATGGCCCCTGGTTGGTTCTCCCTGACATACCCTGTGGAGGCCTGAGCCCTGCAGGGATGGGATGTGGGGATTAAGAAGTGCAGGGAACACCCTGGGAAGTCCTGACTCTGGAGGGCAAAAGCCAGGACAGCCAGAGGATCGGGGCTTTGAGGGAGGCTCCCTGGTGCTTAGCCGTTTCTGAGGCGCTGGAGCACCGCAGTTTCACTGGGCATGCAGTCAAGCTTGCCTGCTCATGTGGCCTGGGAAACACAGACCACCAGGCGTGGCTTAGGCTTCTCCAGCCGTGCCCAGGACCAGCTGCGCTGGCCTGGGCAGCGATGCTGGTCCCTTCCCCAAGCCGTCCATCTGTGCGCCACTCCTGCGCCCCGACCCGATCCACCACAGGAGCCCATTTCTGCTTGGGTTGGCCTCTAGTTCCCGTCGAGGGCTTCATTTCACCCGTACCCCACATGTGTCCGTTCCCCCTTGCTGGAGCCAAGGACTTGAGCCGTGGGGCACATGTCCTCCTCTTCCTGCCCTGAGACCTCTTCCGCTCCCAGGGTACCCGGAACCCTCGCTGGATGAAGTCACTGCCAGTCTGATGTAAGGATGGGAAGGGGTGTGACGCCCCATACACAGCAGAGGCTTTTCCAGAACCAGGCTGCCCACACGCAGCCCCCTTCAGCCGCCAGCTCTGCCTGCACTTACCTGGCTATCCAGTCCAAGCAAGAGAAGCATAATGAAAAACAGAATGGACCAGAATGTGGGCAGAGGCATCATCGTCACAGCCTTTGGGTAGGCAATGAAGGCCAGGCCAGGTCCTAAAGGGAAGAGAAAATGGGGGGCAGAAGGGGGGCCGCATCAGTGGCCGAGCCGCACCCAGCGCGGGAGCTCACACAGAGACGCTCGCGTCTGAGGCGGGCCTCCCGAACCCCAACAGGGAGGAGGCAGGCCTGGATTCCTGCCTGGGGGACGAGACCAAGCCTGGCTCACTGGGGGTGGGGCTCACCGGGGCTCAGGCAGGGCCCCGTTTTAGCATCTGTCTCCTACACAGCGCACAGCGGCCTCCTCACACACCAGGATCCGACGGACACTGGTTATGTGGGGCGGGAAATGGGACTGAGCCTGGGACTCAGGCTGACGGCTTGGAAGAGGGGCCCCGCACCCAAACCACAGCAACCTCACCGACATTTGCTGGAAGGAAGCAAACGGGGAACGTTCTGGTTATCTGACTACTGAAGTCCCCATGGGCAAAGACAAGGCTTCTACTTTTGAGTTAATGACTAAACCACCACAAGAGTAGAAGAAAAAAGAGCAGAGAACCTCTCTGTCCCGAGGTGCCCTGCACCCACCTGAGCACTGTCAGAGCCCAGGCCTGGGAGGCCCACGGCCCACATCCCGCCGTCTCCGCTCCGCCAGCACGTGCCTTCCCAGGGCCTGTTTCCCCACCCGAGAAGTGAGGGGCAGGTTACCATGAGTGACTCCCAAGGACCCTTCTCACGTTCAGATTTCTGATGCTGACACCATCTGCCTAGAAAAGGTTTCTGCTTTCTAAGGAGGGGTCTCTGACAGAACCTGGAGGCAGCAGCCCCGTCAGCTCAGGGGGTGCCTTTCTGACTGGAAACATTCTGAAGAAATAGAGAAATGTCCTCCCGCCTCCAGCTGGCCTGAGAGAAGACACCAGGGTGAAGACCTCAATTGTTCCTGAGACCTGAGGGTCCAGGGGGCAGATGAAGCAGCCCAAGAAAGGGCCTGAAGGGCCGGGCTACAAAAATAAAACCCCAACTTAAAAAATAAAAGATCAAGAAAGGTAAACCAAAAGGGACTGGAGGGCAGGATATCTGAAGCAGATACCAGATATCAAATGAGTGGCTTAAGAACAGCAGCAGCAAAAACTTCGAAATAAACTGGAACCAGAAACCACACTGTCCGTCGTTAACCACAGATATGGCGGGCAAGGGCAGGTCCTCCAACGGTTCACTCCACCAGACTGAGGGCCACCTGACCGTGTCGGGGTGTCCCGGGGGCGATGGCAGAAAACCCCGCAAGAGGTGGTGGGAGGGATGCTTGGCCCATCCCTAGGAGTTCAAACTGGAAGAGGGAGCTGTGCTTCCACCCGGGCTGGGGCTCCCGATCCTCCCTGCACGATTCGGCCCTGACTGGTGAACCTCACTGCATGGGGAATCAAGTCCAGCCGACTGCGAGACAGATGTAAAATGGGGCCCCTGCCCCCTACCCCCCACCTGCCGGGTTCTGTGAAGTTCTCAACGCGCTCGTTTCTGTATTTCAGTTTTGCTTTTCACAAGCCAGCCTCTGGGAGAGGGTCTGAGCACCTTCCTCTAAAAGTGCACGGTGAACTACACACAGAGAAGTCCGTGTGAATAACGCAGCCGCTCCCAGCACCTATGCCTGCCTCTCTGTGAGCAGAGATCACACCACTCTAGTTTGGTTTGCACTCCGTTCGGCTATATCATTATCTTATTCAAATGCACTTCGCTCAATATGGTGCTTGTTAAAAGCGTATTAGAGAAATAATCACCCTGGGGGTGTTGGCTGTTCAGACATCACCGTGGGGAGTAAATGACAAGGTCTTTGAAGTGGACAGGAGGAAAGCAACTTAGGTTGACGATCTAGGTGTCCACACAGAAAGATCTCTTTTATTGTATCGATGCGTATCTCCCACCAAGAAATTCACCCCATGCTCCTGGCGATTCCCAATGAATCAGAATTGGTTTGCAAGCCCTCAACTGAAAAAAGCCACCTGTAAACGAGGTGTAAAATGTCTCCCCTTCATCACTAGCCGCCAAACTGCCAAGTGGGCGTGGGTATTTCTGGAATTACTTTGCGTCCTCAGTCTCTGGCCTGCCTTTTGGGCGCTCTCAGGGAAGGCCACCTCTGCCTGAAGGTCTCACTTGGGATTGGGGCAGTGGAGAGATGTGTGAGGCGAGGCTGGACTGACCAAGCTTGTCCTGCAGTGTTGGGGGTACCAGCACGGCGAGCGTCCTGCCAGGTGAGGAAGGCCGGGGCTGAGGTCAGAGGAGGCCAGATGCATTCATTCTCACACAGAAAGGGCCAAAAGCTGTCACGTGTGTCCAGGGGGGAGTGGGGGGTGGCAGGAAGGGGGGCGCCCTTGTGTCAGAGGGGCCTGTCTAGGCAGCCACAGCTCTGACCCTGACCAGCCTAAGCAAGGCCTTGCTCTCAAGCCCTGTGGAGCAGACATCGGCATGCACAGTGCTGAGGCCCCTTGACCCCAGTGCTAGGGTTCTGTGGGTGGGGAGCCAGGACACTGCCCTGTTTCCAACAAGGACAAGGGCATGGTCACGGCTGGGACTCCAGCTGTTCCTGACCCTGGTCTGTGGTGCTGTCTGGAGTTAGGACCTTACATTTTCTGGCCTGAGAGACCTTACATTCTCTGCCAATGACCCTTACCTGCCTCCAAGTGGCCCCAGAGAGGCTGTGAGAAATCAGGTCAGGTGGAGCGGAGGCTGGTGCAAAAAATAACAAAACCTCCCAGGTAACTGACGACCACACCCTCCAGGGGAACTGGGCAGGTTGCACAAGTACGGAGAAGCCATAACGGTGGACTCTGAGGATGCTGGGAGCCTAAGGTCCTCATTCCCACATCTAAGCCACCGCAGTTTTAAATCTGCAGGTCCAGGACTGAGGGCATCCATGGGCAGGTCCTAGATTTTAGGTACCTGAGATACTATGGTTCTGAGGCTCTAGGAATCTAGCAACTGAAGACATTGTAATTCTCAGGTTCCAGAACCATATTGGTAGAGCTCCAGGGTCCCAGTCTAAGATCCCAGGCTTTGCAGAGCTTGTGATTTTAGGACCTTCTTCTCTATTTCCAGGTGTCCTGGGAAGCAGCAGCCCATCAACAGAGCCCACACCCTGAGGGCATGGTAGGTGCCCCCCAAATCCACCCCAACAGGATCTGTCCCCATCCCAGAAGGCGGCCTGCCACGCCCACTCTCTCTCCCCACCCTAGTGCCTACGGAGGTGCCTGACACAGGGCAGAGCCTCCATCAATAAACACCGGTGGAACGAATGAATGGGTTCGCTTAGAGGGAGCGTGCTGGGAGCAACGTGCAAAATACAGAAACCAAAGCTGAGAAGGTGGTGACGGAATGCCGACTGGTGGCTGACTCGAGCCTGAGTTAGTAAGTGGTTTCTCTTGCTGAAACCAGGAGTTTGCTGGGGACAGAGGACAAGGGACAACAACCACACGAAGGTAGCCAAATATTCCCCCAACTTAACCAACCCCCATGTTTCGGCTGTCCCTGGGGCCAAATTGCAATGAATGTATTTAAAATTTAGCTTTTTGTACTCTTTGATACTTGGGGGACATCCTGATGGGGGGGGGTCCATTTCGGAAACCAGGCTCGTCCCCCCCCCAAAAGCCCCCTGGGGTCTGGCTTCA
This sequence comes from Smutsia gigantea, assembly GCA_032199065.1. Taxonomy (NCBI): domain Eukaryota; kingdom Metazoa; phylum Chordata; class Mammalia; order Pholidota; family Manidae; genus Smutsia; species Smutsia gigantea. The sequence goes on from JAVSCE010011860.1 coordinate 91,071, forward strand.
TGCCTGCAGTACTCATCTTGCACACTAGGTGGCAGTGCCCACCACCACTGCCACCGATACCACCATACCTGACTCAGCCACATCAGCAATGTCCACCCCTTGCTCTTGTGCCATGAAGCCCAGGATGGAAAAAATTGCGAAGCCAGACACAAAACTGGTACCACTGTTCAGGCATCCCAGCAGCATACAGTCCCTAAGTTACACATATGTCAGGGAGCAAGTTAATTCACAACACAAGGAAGCCACGCTCCCTACTTCTTCTCTTTTTTCTTTAAACATCATCATCATTTCTAAGGTCTGCCAGGCCCACCGGCCCAACACTTGCCTGTAGGAATTGTACTTGTACTTGTTGTAGCTCCCCAGCGAGGTCATGGCCCCCAGACAGATGGCATAGGAGAAGAATATCTGGGTCCCAGCATCGATCCATACCTACGGGGGTACAAGGGAGTGGGTGGCAAGGAGAGAGAGAGGAGGGCCATTAGAGTGAGCTTCCTGGAGGGGGCAGCGCCGGTTCTGGGCCGCCAGGTGCCAGAGGACTGCACCTTGAAAACTGCAGAGCCTCGGCTGTGACTAGAGCACCTGTGCTGGAATCCAAGGTGCCTTTTGCGGCAACGCTGTGCTGCAAGGAGCACCAGAAGCTGAAGACCCCCAACCCAGTCACACTAGGCATCGGGACTGAGAGGCCGGACTTTAGTAGCGATAGTTGTGGACAAGTAAGTATGACTCCCGGAGCCTCCGTTTCCTATCTGTAAAGTGGGGTCTGCTGCCGGCCCCAGGTGTTTTTCACGGGTTCCAAGAGAAAAGGTTTAGCCCAGGGCCAGACACATGGTAAGCCTGTAAGTCAAGGCTGCCATGATTACTGTCATTGTTACTGACTGGGGAACCCTGAGTCGGAGTGCAGAGGAATTCCTAATGGATTATGTAGGCAGAGCTGCTGCCCAGAACGGCCGCAAGCAGCTCCTCACGGCCACAGGGCTGCCTTCTCAGCCATCCTCTGCTGCTGGCCACGTCCCCCCTTCCCCTGTCGGAGGGGAGGACAGAGGGGAGGACACCCGCAGCAGTGGAGGCGACCCGAAGGGTGAGGATCCTGGGATGCACATCCCTCAATCTGCCAGGCTCTTCTCCAGCCCACGGCAGCCACAGAGCTGAGTGCCGGGAGGCAGGCATTTAGCACTGTCCTGCAACCTTCCAGGAGGTCATCAACCCTCAATTCCGCCCATGGCCAAGGAAGCCAGCAGCTCCGCAGGCTGACTCTCCTGCCCACATGGAGTGGCCCTCCGACCACCGCAGCAGAGGCCCAAGCCAAGGAGGGTAAGCAGCTGATGAAAAGACTTCCCTCCCTCACCTGGCACACTGCCTATAGAAGACTCTATAATCAGCCCGTCTCAGGAGTCCTTGACATGAAAGGCCCACGGGCACTGTGACCAAGCCGCCCCTGCCCAGTGGAAAAGTACGAGGGGCTGATGGCCTGCTAGAGCTGTGCAGCGAAGAGCCACAGAAACTGGGCTGCCCGCTTAGCTTTCCCACACCCTGCCTGCCTGGGAGAGGGAGGGCAGGCCGCCCTGCGGTACCTGCGGGTCCTCGAGGCGGCTGATGTCAGGGTACAGGTAGAACTTGATGCCTGCGCCGGCACCGGGCAGTGTCAGTCCACGGACCAGAAGCACCAGAAGCATAGCGAATGGGAAAGTGGCTGTGAAGTAGACAACCTGCAAGACACAAGGAGGATTCAGTGGGGCCCGTGGTATCAGCTGCTGCTGGTAAATCCGAGCATCCTCTCCAAGGCAGGGAATCTGGAGCTGGGATTGCCATTTCCATTGCTGTGACCTTGGGCCTGTTGCTTAACCTCTCTGGGCTTCAGCTGCCTCACCTGTAACCTGGTTACAATACAAGTGCCTGCCTCATAATTTACTGAGATTCGATGACAAAGTCCTATGAATATCTAGGCTCTGGAAATACAGTGGTGGACAAGATAGAAAACAAACCCACGTCAGTGAAACTGATATTCTAATGAGTGAAAAAGGAAAATGTAAAATAAAAACCTATTAAATATGTATGGAAAAGGCTTCACACACTGTTTGGCACATGGCACTTAGCTAGCATATTAGCTAACATTGCACCTGTTAGAATGACCCTTATGGCTGAGAATTAGCCAAGAGTGGGTTCAAATCCCTGTCCTCTCACTTGCTGTGTGACCATGAGCATGAAGGTTAACCTCTCTGGGCCTGCTGCCTCATGAATATGAAGAGATGAGTAATAGAAGGCCCTCGGGGTGAGGATCCAATGGGATAATGCTGTTAACACCATCAAAACAGCAGGTGCTCAAGAAACAGGGCCTCGAGTTGACATTTTGATTTTGCAGGACGCACATGTAACTTCTGGGAAGGAAATGAGGCCTCAGGAGCCCCTCAGCCAGAGTGGGAAGGCCCTCTCCTTGCTCAGGGTTGTGAGAGACCCCTAGCCTTCCCTGGGCCGCACAGCACATCCCAGGCGGACCAAGGGCAGTGCGATGGGCACAGAGGGGACCCAGGCTGTGCCTTTCCATCCCCAAGGGCCGGCCCTACCTCTCTCTCCTCTTCCCGTCTCCAAACATCCTGGGGCCTTGGTTCTCATGGATGGAGTTTTCTACCTTTTTCTTCACCATGAGCAGTTTCAAGGCAGGGCTTATGCCTGGGAGGAGCTCGAAGGTGTGTGGCTGAATGGGTGGTGAAATCCTCTTACTTTCAGCAAGGACTCCATGAGCACAAACCCATTTCATGATCGCCACACCCCAAAATGATTACCACAACACAGGCAGGGCTCAAAGACTTGCCCAGTGCATCTGCAGGGCCCGTGGATGGTCAACCACCTTGCTCCGAGCAAAGGCACGAGGCATTTTACTTCAGCTAAGTGCAGGACATGCAGAAAGTCCATGGTGACCACCTGAAGTGCTGAGACCAGCTCACAGAGCCCCTGACTCCCTCGGAGGCCCTTGGAGGCCAGGGGCCAGGAGGAGCCATTGCACAGGAACACACCATTGTGCAGGTGAGGTGACCGAGACCCAGAGAGGGGCATGAATTTGCCTGTGGTATTGGGGAAGGGGGCAGTGCCAGGGCACTCCTGGGGCTCGGGGAACAGACACCACGTGACAGAGCCCTGGACCACACCCAGCTGGTCTAGGAACCCTCAGTGGAGCAGAATTCTCGGGGGGCCCCATCCCTCTCAGTAGAAACAACTAGAAGGGGGCTTTGGGAAAGGGAAAAGAACGGAGCTCTCAGGGCCGGCCTGGCTCAGCTGCTGCAGTCACCAGCACGAACCAGCACTTACGTGGCGCTCACTGTGTGCCGGCGCTGTTCCGGGCACAGTCGGTCCTGCCTGAACCATCTGAGGCAGGTTTCATCGCTGTCCCCAGTCCCCTCTAGGGAGCCCACTGCTTGCCCACACGGGTCACAGAGCATGTAAGTGGCAGGGCAGGGATGTGCCCCAGAGCCTGCCTCCAAATGACAAAAGCAGAGCCATAAAATGTTCTTCTGTGTCCGGCAGTTTATCCTCCCAAAGGCCAGAGGGAGGCTGGACTCCCTGAGGGCTCAGGTTGGAATTTGAGATCTGTGACCTTGAGCAAGTTAATGTCCCTCTCTGGGCCTCACCTCATCTGTCAAGTGGGAGGCTTGGGCCAGAGGAGCTCCAGGCTCCCTCCAGCTCTGCCGCTCTACGAGGAGGGGTGGTGTGGCCGAAGGGCAGCTAGGCAGCTTGGCCTCAGCTCTCGTCTGTACCAGGAGGGAAACTGGAGTGCTTCCTCACTCCCCACCTGGCACACAGGGGGCGTGTGAGGCCCCAGCAGTGTGTCTTCTCCTGATGACCCCATACGCTAGAGGCGGTCCCGCTGCTGTCTCTGCTGCACCCTCCCTGGAGGCCCTTCTTCCGCTGTGTTTCAGTTGCCCTGGCCACCTTATTTTCTTCTCCTGAAGCAGACAACCCTCCCAATTTCCCAAGGACCAGAAGGCAGCCGTGGAGGGTGGGGGCAGGTCGGGAAGCCAGGGCAGGAGTGAAAGCAGAAAGACAATCAGTGTGCCCCCGCAGGCTGCTCCTCCCTTCCTGCGGACAGGCCCCCCAACTGGTTCCCACCTCTGGGCCCTGCCGGGGGCCACACCCGGGGCTGCTGACAGCAGGCCATTCCCAGAGGGTGGCCACTTCAAAGCCAGCTGGGCCCCACTGGGCCGGGCAACCAGGCTGTAGCCAGAGGACTCAGGGTCAGGGACACAGGACACCACTGTGGATGGGGGCAGCTTCCCTTGTTTTCATGCATTTAAACTTGTGTAATAAGGACTGTGTAGCACTTACAGGGTGCCAAGCATACTGCTAAGACCTTTATGCATGCTGACTCATTTAATCCCTGCAACTGGAGGAGGCAGGCCCTATCATCACCTGTGTTTTCTAGGTGGAAACTGAGGCCCAGAGAAGTGATGTCATTTGCCTGGAGTCACAGAGTTAGCAGGTGGCAGAGTTGGGAATGGCCAGCTGGTTTCAGGGTGTGTGTGTGTGTGTGTGTGTGTGTGTGTGTGTGTGTGTGTGTTGGGAAAGCCAGCTGGTTTCAGGGTGTGTGTGTGTGTGTGTGTGTGTGTGTGTGTGTGTGTGTGTGTGTGTGTGTGTGTGTAAAGCCACCCTTGTTTTGCACAATTTGCAGCTATGAAGACAAGCCCCGGAGAGCTATTCTCTCAACTTCTCTGTGATTCCCCTGGGATCCTCCCGGGAGAGGCTGGTGCCAGCCACCAGCAGTGGGCCTCTGGCGGTGACCCAGCAGGCCTTGCCACGGGACACGGTATTTTTCCACTCCTGCTGGCAAGCCTTTGCGGCTCCTCTGAGCCCTTGACCCCAAAGCCCTGTGGCCCAATTGCCCTGGAAGCTTGCAAGGACAACTCTTCCTCATTCCCTGGGGACGGTGGGGAGAGGGTGGCCCACAGGCAGGAGGGACGCTAGTCTCCTGCTGTCCTGAACTCCCGGTGGGGGGCAGGCTGGGCAGCAGAAGTCATTCATCCCAGAGACAGAGGCTCTAAGAACTGGGGTCGTGGCTCTGTGCCCAGGGCCTAGGCAGGCCCTGAGGGTCCTCACAGCACCCTGTGTGTGGTAGGGGCCACGGCTAACTCATTTTACACAAGGGGAAACCCAGGCTCAGGGAGGGCCAGGGACTTGCCCATCATGAAAGGGCAGAGCTGAGACCCCAAACCAGGTCTGCTCTGCCTGCCAAGCCTGCCGTGTTTGAGCATTGGTCAGAAGGGCTGCCCTGGAGGCTGGCAGTAAACCCACACAGCCTCAGAACATGTCTGTGTTCGGGTCCCGGACTGTACTCCCCTTTGGCAGCACAGGGCCGTGCTTCCTATGTGAGAGCAGGGTGGAAGCCTGCCTTGCGCCCCGCTGCACCACCAGGTTAGTACAGGGGTGAGGGCAGAGAACAGGTGAAGAGGTGAGAGACTGCAGGGCACCAAGGTTGAAAGCTGGGCTGCCTCGGTTCAAACCCCAGCTTAGCTGTGTGACCTTGGGCAAGTTAATCACCTTCTTGGAACTGCAGTTGCCCCATCTGTGAAATGGTACTATAACTGCACATACCTCAGAACATTAGGAGGATTTAATGAACTAATAAACATCACTGAGAGCAGTACCTGGTGCATAGGTGCTATATTTCTGGCCATTATCACAATTTGTTGAGTGTATTAAGCCACAGCATATTCTGGGCCAAGTTTCAGACCACTGGAATGCTGAAAACTTCAAAAAAGGGAACTGAAGTTTGGAGGGGCAAAGTGACTTGAATTTGGGTCTTCAGCCTCCCAGGTCCAGGCCCTCCCTCCAACCACCCCCTGTGGGACCAGCTCCAGCCACTGGAGCAAGGCCGTGGCCAGCATGAAGCCCGCCCTGCTGCCCGTGGGCCAGCCTCCACAGCCGTGAGCCTGGTCTGTGGCCAGGGCTGGAAGTCACAGCAGCGGTGGGTGGGCAGGCCACCCATAGGCTTGAGGAAGTCCACACAGCCTAACAGTGTTTGTCTTGGCTTCTCTGGGCTGGTCCAGGTCCTGCTATTGTTCTGGGAACCACGCCTGCCCCTCAGGGGCCTGGAGCCGCCGGAGGAGGAGGCTGTCTCTAGGGGTGGGGGACGGGGGACCTCTCGTAAGTCACGTCTTCAACCAGCCACAGTTGCAGCCTGGCAGCCTCTACTCTTTGCTTTGATTCTATTCTCCTGCCTTCTGCATTTTGAATCGAATGTTGTTCACTGTACCTGGTAGACATCAGCCTCCTCCATCAGACTGGGGACTCCCCTCAGGGTCTGGATCACACATGGCTCAGGGCCTTTGCACGGCTCTTCTGGCTCCCTGGAATGCTTTTTCTCCTCAATACCCACATGGCTCACCTCCTCTGCCCTGAGTCCACCTGCCTGGCCACCCCATATAAAGTGCAGCCCTTCGCTGCATTATTTTCTCCCATACTCTTGTCATGTCACCATCTGACTCCTATATGCTTGACACATTCACCTTGTCACAACCAAAGAATTAGCTTCTGATGACAGGGATTTTTGTTTGTTTTGTTGATACTTGCACCTCCCCTGGCCCTGTTCCTACAACAGTGCCTGGCAGATGGAAGAGGCTCAACCCGTACGAGTGCATCAGTCAGTGATCGTGTCTCCAGCACGGCTTCAGACCAGTGTTCTACAGGAATTTCCCGAGACTCACCTCTGCATGGGGAAATGGAGGCAGAGGGAGAAAGGGACTGGAGCTCACCACACAGTCTGTGGTAAGTATTGTGCTGGGTGCTTGACACACCTTGTTTTAACAATCACTGCCACCCTAGTGATTCTTCTAGACGAGGAAACTGAGGTTGGAGGTGAGGGAGTGACCCTGGATAAGTCACCAAACCTCTCCCAGCTCAGTTCCTTCATCCTTTAAAGAGATGGGGCAGGGGAACCGTTTGCACACAAGACGGAGGAGGAAATGGGGTGACACAGGTGAGCGTGCCCTCCGAGGAGTGGCGGGAATGGCCTGCACCGCCCCCGTCCTGCCTATCCTGGGTGGCACCATGAGCGGGAGGTCTGGGGGACGTGTGCGGCTATTTCTGAAGCCTGCACAGCTTCCTTTCTAGGTTGCGTTTGAGGACCTCAGGGTGGCTCTGCACCCGGAACAGGCAGAGGGCAACAACAGTTCCCACTCTGCCTCTGCAGCCCTTGGGACCCAAACCTTGTCCTGGAGTAACTCTAGGATGTGTTCAGACCCACGACTTGTCCTGAGGGGCTCTTCACCTGGAGAGGACATGGCCCTCAATTCTAAATTCTGGTGCAGCAAAGGCCCCTTTTCCGAACTTCACCCACTGCCCATCGCTGTACCTCTTAGATGTCACCTCCACATACTCTTTTGACCTTGGGGGGCTTTTTGATCTTAAGGAGATTTTCCCTGTATCAAGATGTGAATGACAGGGGCAAATGACAGATGGCGAGGACATATAAAAAGCAGATCAGCTAACACTGCCACCACTCAGCGCCCTGGGCTCTGGCTCACACTTTGATCCCTGAGACCCCCCTGCACTGACGTTCATCATAGAATGACCATGATACCAGCTGGTATCTTGACTATCAGGCAGTCGTTCAGTTCTGTTAACAGATAACATTTTAGTTATGGGCTAACATTTTCATTATTACCAATATACCATTTTTACCTAAAATCTTAATCATAAACTAATGTTTTAACTATCAGCTACAACCTTTGTTAATAGCTAACATCCTAGTCATCATGTAACATATTAATCTGCAGCAAATATTTCAGTTATGGCTAACACTCTAGTTAACATCTAACATCTTGGTAATGGGTGAATGCCTTAATCATTGGGAAACTCTTCTAAACACTAACATCCTAATTAGCAGCTGAAATGCTCGTTCTAAGGTAATTCAGTTAATGTGATTTAGCATCAAGTCAGTGTTCTCAGACCTCAGTGTGCTTGTGGGTCATCTGGGGATGTTGTCCAAATACGGGTTCTCATTCTGTAGGTCTGGGGCAGGTCCCCAGGGCTGCATTTCTAACAAGTATCCACCTTGTCAGTGAACAGCTGGTAATTGACAGCACAGCTGCCCAGCTAACCTCGGTTACTAGCTAACTTACCAGTTACAACTCCAATGTTTGTTATCTGCTAACATCTGCACAACTGCCGGCACCTCAGTGTGGGAACCAGAGGGGTGCAGGAGCTTCTACAGGCTCCAGAGAAATCACCATTCAATTTTCAGGAGTCTTGTGAGCTGGTTATTAAACCATCAGCAATGTGAAATCAGACGTGGTGGGAGTACTTTACAGCATGAAATGCACAAATGCTACAAACCAGGGCTTTTCTTTTATTTTGGATGACTGGTTTATCAGCGCACACTCCCCTCCTGACTCAGGCCCGGTTTTGAGCAGGAAGGCCTGTGGGTGGGGGGTTGTGGGGGGATTCTCTCTGCTGAGGGCCAACCCCCACGAAGTAGGGGAGGGACAGAAGCACAACTCACTTTCCCCGTGGACTTGACGCCCTTCCAGATGCAGAAGAAACAGATGAGCCAGACGAAGAGAAGGCAGAGAGCAAGGTCCCACTTCAGAGAGCCCGGGTCGTCAATTCCAGAGGACAAGCTTAGCACGTTGCGCCTTCAAGCAAACAGAGCCACAAGTCAGTGGGGGTCCAGCTCTGGGGCACCAAGAGCCGAGGCCTGGGCCCGACAGGATGGGCTCCAACCCTGGCTCAGGTGCTTCACTTGTACAGGTCACCTTGCCTCTCCAAGCCCTGGAATCCCCATGGGTCTCGGGAAATAGTTACCACCCATGTAACAGAGTGGTGGGGAAGTCAACAAACGGATGGCTTCAGATGTCTAACTCAGAGGAACCTGGGTTCAACCCAGCCTGGCCTCAGCCAAGTTAAGTAAAACCCCTAAGCCTCAGTTTCCTAATCTGTAAAATGGATACTGATTCCCACGTGATTCTTAGCATACTCTTCTTCAGTGCCCACTGTGGGCCAAACACGGAGTTCAAACTCAGCTCCACCATGTAACCATTGACTTTGGGCTGGTTACCCAACCTCCCAGACCTGTCTCCTCACCTGTAAAATGGGAGTGACTACCTCCCCCACCATTCTCTGTCCTACCCCTCTTCTACTATGCTCACCCCCTTTCTTATTTGGATCTCTCACTAAAATGTAACTAACCCTCAAGACAATGAAGTGTTTGTTTTGTCTGCGGCTACAGAACCCACCCACCTCTTCGCAGGGATGGTTGTTAGTTTCTCCTAACTACGGGGCCTGGGATGCGGCCAGCACTCGATAAACCTTAGGAGTTGTCACTGTCCTGTTGCTGCGATGCCCAGAGCAGCTCTGGACACCTAAGCCGTGCTGGTTTCCTCCACAACTCCTTGCTAGGGTTGTGACGGTCTTGGGAGGAGGCATGTGGTTTGAAGGATAATTGGCATTCAGCAGCAACAGCCCTGCCCAGCACCAAACAGCGAGCACAGGTCTCTGGTGTCCAAGAACCTTGCTGACGAGCGGAAGATGCACGCAAGCCCCTATTCTACAGGCACAGGCCCAAGAGGCAGACGCCATCTGAAGGCCGGGCAGGGTGCTGACGGCCAAGAAGACCAGAAACTGTCCCCACCGTCCAGAGCTCCAGTGGCTGTGGCAGTGACCATGGGCAGGCACCCTGAGCGCAGGGACTCCCTGTTTGAAGGCCACACTCTTGAACAAAAGAGGCAGAGTGGGGATTGTCACCTGGTGCCTCAGCTTCCTCTTCTGTAGAACATGAGTACAGCTCCTGCCCCCAGACCACCCCTCACTCTGAGCCAGTCCCTGGGATGTTCCCCATGCTTAGGGTTCCAGGTCAGGACACTGCTTTTCCTGTTTTTTTTTTTTTTTCCAGAGAAGCACCAACATGAGGACCTTTAAAAAGTCCAAGCTTGACTTAAATGGTATTCAAGCAATGCGTGTTCTGATTCACTGCCATGCTCCAAGCACGGGGCACATGGTAGGGCCTCAATACATACCTGCTGCGTGAATGGATCAAAGGACTCAACTAGGGTGACCGACAAGTTCACGTCACTCTGGACCAATCCATGAAATAGTTCTATCAACCAACCCTAAGAGGGGGCAGCTTTCCTTTGTCCTTTTCTCATTGGTCATTCTGTTATCAATGGGCTTCCCACAAGCCAGCACCTTGTGAGGTGTGTGCTCAAGGGGACAACAATGGGGCTTTTTCAATTTATCTCCTCTGATTCAAGAACTAGAGCCCCTTCGCCCATTTTACAGATGGGGAAAACCGAGGCTTTGGAGGAGCTAGTGCCCACAGCGCAGCCAGCAAGGTGACAGAGCTGCCACCCCACACCCCATACTGACTCCAAAGGCCAGTGCTCTGTGGACTCCACACCAGCCCTCAGATTAACAGAGAAAATAGAACCTAAACTTTAAAAAGAGTGTGTCCAGTCACTACTACAGGCCAGGGTCACCTGGAGCCTAGGGGCATTCCCACGAAGCAGGCTGTCCGCCAACAGCATCCCAGCTGGGGCCCTGCCAAGCATGTGGATCTGGCGGCTGGAGCAGCTTTAGAACAAAAAGCCCTTCCCCAGGCGGCCTCCAGAGCTCAGCGCCTTCAGTGAAGGTCCGGGGCATGCTGGGCAGCAGCCCAAGGCTTCCTTATGAATGGGCAGCGTCAGGGAGAGCACTTCTCCATCTCCACACCTTTGCACCACCTCCAACGCAAGGCATGCCATCCTGCTGCTCTCACAGAAGCCTTCCCTGCTGCTCCACGGACAGCTAACTGGAGGGTCCCCGTCTGTCTTTCCAGCTGTCCTCTTACACAGGATGTACACTTGGGTGACAAGAAAAGCCTGTCTTGCCTAGCAGACTCTAGACCTCCCAAGGACAAGCATGTCACAGGCAGGCAAATAGGAGGTGCTCAGCTAAAGCTGAGGCAGTGCTTACTCAAAAGACGGCCTTTTGTTTTCCCCGTAAGGCCAAGCTGGCTGAGAAGTCTGAAACCCCCAGAAATCCAGAAGTCTGTTTCTGACCATACCAGGCTCAGTCACTCACTGGCACCCTTTCTGCCTTCTCCTGCCACTACGCTGAGCAAACCAGCAGTGCTCACTTATGCCTGGAAGACTGCCGTGTTGGCTTGCTCTGGACAGCTGACCAGCTGAGGAGGTCACAACAAGGAAACTGAGTTATGTACTTGCTTCTCTGTTGCTGATGGCAAGCTCCTTGTAGGAGCTCACGGTGCCTCCCGTGACATTTTAAGGCATGTTTTCTTTTTTACCCAGCAATTCCATTCCTAAGACTCTCTCCTACACTTACACTTGGGTATGGCCAAAGACAGGGTCTACCCCAAGCTATTCATCACAGCATGTCTGTAGGAGCAAAAGATTGGAAACCACCCAGGTGGCCACCCACAGGGGTTCAGCGGGCAGAGAGAAGACACACAGTGTAATGCTACACAGCCCATGACAGGGGGAAGCTCCCTACGTACAGATAAGGAGCTATATCCTGGAGATAAAACAACTGAACAAAACAAGGTGAACAACAGCACGCATGGCATGCTCCCTATTGTGTAAAAAGGGAGGAGGTGGATGCACATTTGTGCTTGAACACAGACTATTTTTGGCAGGATACACACGGGTTGCATTTGGAGGGGGACCCAGTGATGGGAATGAGGGGGGAGGGGAACTCACTTGGCCTTGAATATATTTTTTTATATTTGAATGTTTCTAATGTGCACATATCACCTTTATAAGTTATTTTAAATTCTGGAAAATGTTTGTATAACGGGCCATGTAGACGTCCCAGGAATGGAATGGATGTGTCCCATCAATCAGAGGTTGTCATAACAGAGCCCAAGGCAGGCTCAGGGCCAGAAGGACCGACACCCTTTCCAGAGACCTCTAAGGGGCGGCGTGGGGGCCGGAGGGCATGTGAGGACCCAGTCTCAGGATCCTCCGCTAGCCCCTTACCTGCTGGGCTCCATGGCCTCAGCTACAAAGCAGCGGATGGCATCTTTTGGACCTTCCCATGGGACGTGGGAGTGCTCGGGGACTGCAGAGCGCTGTGCCCCGGAGGGCCTGCCATGGTGCGCTGTTGTCCCTGTGCCTCCCACCCACCTCAGGAGACTGCACAGGTTACCCTAAATCTGGCCCCTTCTCCGTTCTGCACTCCCCCATGGCTCCCACCTACCTGGCAGACCAGGCCCTCTCAACTTGCCCCATTCCCTTTTGCCTCCCTGGATAGCACAACCAGTTATCATTCATACTCAGACTCCTTAAAGCCGGGACCACCGGTGTAAATGGGATGGGTCCAGGACAAGTTGCGTGGACAGTGGTCCTGTCTCAAACCCCATCTCCCAAACGGCCCCTTCCCCTCCTCCTTCACCCACAGTCTTCCTGTCTTCCGGTATGATTCCTGAACAGGTGGAGCGTAATCCTGCCTCAGGACCTTTGAACTGTTCTCTCAGCCACCTCTTCAAGTCTTGCTCATATGCTACTTCACATGCTTCCTTTCCTGGCCACCCTCTGTGAACAGCATCCCTGGTTGCTCTCCTTCTACTTTACTGGCCTTATTTTATTACAATTGTATTTGTGTTGCCTAATGTCTGTCTATCCTACTGGAGTATCATCTCCATGGAGGTAGGGTTTGTGTCTGTTTTCATCACTGCTGGATCCAGAACAGTGCCTTATACATAGATAGTAGGAGCTCAATAGATATTAGTGGAGTAAATTAATCATACCCATTTGGTTGATGGGGAAACTGAGGCTCAGAGAGGTTCAGGAATTCACCTGAAATTACCCAGGTAACAATCAACCCTGGGCCTGGTTCCTTTTCTCTGATGCCACCATGGGGACCAGCTACCCATGTGCTGGGTCCCGTGCTGCCCTTAGCAAAGGGCCCCGAGCATCCTAGGCTTCTCTGCATCTCTTACAGAGGGAGAAGACCCAGAGGTGAGCTGCATTCTTGTCCAAGAATAGTAATGATTCATTCAAGGGTGGGATCCAAAAAAAGAATTGCCTGGACGTCTGTTTTGAGTCGGCCACCCCGCTGCCGTCCAGCCGGCACTCAGAGATGTAAATACGTCCTCCGAGTGGGCCAAATCGTTTCCTTTTGACTGCTGGCCAGCCATTTATTGGCGATGGCTCTTCCCTGGAGACTGGCGGAGGCAACAATTATAAAAGAGCCCGCCTGCCCTGAGCATGGGGCCGCACAAGGCCTTCTCCGCTGCCTCCCCCTCCAACAGCTGCAAGGGAAGACTGGCTGAGCGGGGCTTGTTTGCAAATATGACTCATTTCTTTGATTCTAATAAAGTCTAATGATACGTGCTGAGCTCCCAGAGGGCCCTGGAGGAATCAGGGAGGAAGGCATGGCTCCAGCCTGATGGAGGGCATTTGGCTACATCTGACCCCGCCTGTCTTCCAGGTCTGGGGGCGAAGCAGGACCCTCAGGACAGAGGTGACCTCAGAGCAAGAACAAGCAGGAGGAGGCTGAGTGGAGGTAGAAGATGAAGCAGCTTCCCCATCAGAGTGACTTGGCGTGAAATTATAACACCAACATGAAATCACTGTCTCGGGGCCCAGGTGGCTTTCAAAGGGCATCTCACTGACTCCCGCTAGAATGGTGGTTTAGTGCTGCAGACGGGGTGGGCTTGGGGATTAGGCCAAGAGAACACCCCATGCGTAACCTGGGTCACACACACGCAGCTCGGTGTTAGCTGTGACCGCGGACTTGCCCTGGACTTACTCCCCAGCTGGTGGGGGGACAGACACTGGAGGTGGCATCGGTGGCAGAGGTCAGGGCTGGGAACTCTGGTATGTCTAGCTGACTATTTAACCTTGGGCAAGTCACTTAACCTCTCTGGTCCTCAGTGTCCTAGCTAATAAGCCATACCCAGAGGCCCCGTCCTTAGTACATTACTTGTCTTAGCTCTAACACTTGAGCCAAGCTGTGAGGTGCTGGGACCGTGATACCTCTGGGGTTTGGAAAGGTGAGGTGACTGCCCTGGGTCATCTCCCTGCTTTGAGGGACTGAAGGTTGGGAGCATCACCCCCGCTCTCTACTATCTCCTCCTGTAAAACTGAGAGAAAGGGGCTGGCAGGGATCATCGGCAAGGCCCTTCCTGTCCAGGGCCAGGGGAACGTCTCTGCTCCCACAGTGCCTTGTTATCTTGATTCCCAGGGAGCTCCTCAGCATCTGTCAGGCACTGTTGGCTGCAGGTAGGGACATTTCAGGGCCCCATGCACCTGGGGCAGGTAAGCGAAGTGAAGCAAAACAATGGCTAGAGCTGGGCTTTGGCTCAGGGGCACGGAGAGCTGCCTGCTTTTTAGCCCAACTGGCTACCAGCCAGTGGCACCTCAGTAATGCCCAGCAAGCCTCTCTCAATGGAAACCCCAGAGCTAGTCACTGCAGGGCTGGGAGCTCTTTTCAGGGGAAATCACATAAGCTAAGTATCCCTGCAAAGAGAACCCCAACTCATTCATAGCTGAGTCCTCTGAGGTCCTGTTAAAAGCTGGTGCTTAATATACGTCTCAGCCACTCTCTCACCAGGGTGTTCCTTCTGCAATGTCCAGAAAACACAGATTCAGCCACATCACTCCCTTTTTCATATACCTTCCATGGTTCCCCTCCTGGAGAAAAAAGTTCCAAATTAGCCTAACACTTAAGGGCTCTATCCTTTCCTCTGCTATGCAGCCTACGCTCTATACAGATGACTTATTCCTAGGCACTCGTGAACTTTCAGAATGCCATGCCTCTGCACAGTCTGTTGTTTCTGCTAGGAGTTATCTTTTCTCTCTCCTTTGCAGCCTAGTGAGCTCCTACTCATCCCTCAAAGCCCAGATCATATGGCCCCTCTAGTTGCAGAGAGGGAAACAAGGCCAAAGAAGGATAGCATCTTGCTGCTCTAGGCTACACAGCCAAGTAGATGCAGACATGGAATTATGTAAGAATCAGTACTCAATGGTGGAACCCTCTCACTTAGTTTTCTCTGGCTGGGTGAGACCATAGTATGAGAAAAGCCATGAGGGGGGTTTGAGCTGACAAATGACATGTATGGAGTCACACCTGGGATCTGGGTCAGTGAGGATGGGGGTTCCACGGAGGGGAGTGGTTTGCTGTGTGAGTGGAGAGGGTTGTCAGATATGCTTTAAAGGGAGAACCAGAAGGACCTGTGATTAGATGTGGGATTTCAGGTAGAAAGGAGTTTGGGATGATTCCTAGATAGTTTCCCTTTATAAAGGGAATCTGCGAAGATGACATGAAATGATAGGAGCAAACGACAGGAAGGCAGGAGCCCTAGAATCCCCCAGGAGGGCCCAGTTTGAGGACAGGCAGGGCAGGCGCCATGCAGAAGACTGGAGCCTCTGAGGACCTCACACTCACGTGAGCTCCTTCTCAAGAGCCCTTGTGCCTCAGAGAGCAGGGAGATGACCAGAGAAGGCAACCTCCGTAACAGAGGGGGCCATGTGGGCGTTTGACAATGCACCATTCTTACTTCCTCTGAAGCTTCTATCAGTTGAGCTCCAAATGCCCGTGAGGCGGCATTTTTATCTACTATGAGGGCACTAAATAAATACTAATGGCCCACATTTATCAAACAGGTTTTCTCAGGGCTGGCCATGCATGACCTCACAGCCCTATCATCTGGGGAGGGCAGTGCTATGACCCCCCCCTAGTAAAGGTGAGGACACTGAGGCCCAGAGAGGAAAAGGCACCTGTCCAAGCTCAAAGTGGCACAGTGGGAGTTCCAGTCCAGGGCAATGAGGCCCCAGCAGGTGACCAAGTGGACGGCTGAGTGCCAGTGTCCTAGGTGGGGTGGGTCCTGGGTGGTCAGGCTGTGCCAGGAGCAGCAGAGAACAGACGCTATAGTCTTGGGCTCCATTCAAGAGGGAAGAATGAAGTGTCTGCATTTCTTTGTGTGTAAACTCAGCTCTCCAGAGGGTGGGGAGCTGAAAGGTGATGAATGTGTAATGCCCTTTGTCTGCAAGTGGAAAATACGCACACATAAAGAGCCCCGGTCCAAGGAGCCGGAGGGACCTGTGAACATATACAGAAAGCTTGCATATCACCACAGGGACGTGGGCCGCCTGAGGCAGGGAGTGCCAAGTGACCCTTTCTTATCTAGCCTTTCCCAGCCCTGGCCCTAAAGCATGGCTACGACCAGTCAACAGACCACAGACCACACCCTCTGCTGTGGGTCTGTTCCTGGGCCAGGTTCTAAGAGGTAGGGAGACACCTTAGAAATAGCAAAGCCACACATGAAAGAGGGAGTCACCTTGTGATGAGGGCTTACCCCCTTCCTTAACACTGATCCTCTGCTCCTAGCTCTCAACTGCCACGCAAGGCCTCATCTCAGCCACTCCGAGGATCCAGGGGGCTACGCCCAAGTGTTGAGCCCCAAATCTAATGGCTCACGAAAAGCAGGGTAAGCGGTGCACCAGTAACATTTCCGACTGGCCTCCAAGCAGTGTGCTAGAAGGACCTCCTCATATGTCAGCTCAGAATTCCCCATGTTTCAGGCTTCCACATTCTGCCTTTCTAACATTTGTCCTATGAGTATATTCCTGTAGTCATTGACTATGGCTACAGTGTTAAACTGTAAAAATGCCCATGATTTTCCATTCCTCTCATAGAGAGACAGAGCCTATTTCCCCATCTCTTAAATCTGGGTTAACCTGTGGTTTTCTTTGGCCAACGGATCATTAACAAAACCAAGTCAAGCAGAGGCTTTTAAGCATTGGGGCTTTCCAACACTGGAGCTTTCCCATTTATGGTTTTGGAATGCTGAGCCACCCCTGAACGAGCCCAAGCTAGCCTGCTGCGTGTGAGACCACATGGAGCAGTTGCCCCTGGCACCACAGCCGATAGCCAGGCAATCCCCAGAAGAGCTGCCCTGATGCTCTAGAGCTCACCACAGTGAGGGAGCCCAGCAAAGCCCAGAACTGCCCAGCCAAGCTCGGCCCGCACTGCCAATCAGCAGAACCATGAGCCAAATAAATAAATGGTTGTTTGTTCAAAGCCACAGGGTTTAGGGATGGTTGTTACACAGCAAAAGCTAACTGATACATATTTCCCACTCTACTTACCTTTTTCATTTGAGTAACTACTTCAGCTTCATATATGCATTTTTCTCTGGGCAATAACAGGTAT
The DNA here is from genome assembly GCA_032199065.1 of Smutsia gigantea. NCBI lineage: Eukaryota > Metazoa > Chordata > Mammalia > Pholidota > Manidae > Smutsia > Smutsia gigantea. Next base: position 108,207 of record JAVSCE010011860.1, read on the forward strand.
GGTGTGCTAACTATATTTTTTCTAAAATACACTAAAAAACTATGTCATTTTCAGACAACAGAAGTTCATATACCTGCCTTTGGGAAATAATCCTCACAGAGATCCCATGGGTATAGGAACGATTCATTCCCCTCATTTGACAGTTAAAGAAACTGAGGCTCAGAAAGGGGCAGTGACTTGCCAAAGGTCAAACAGCCAATAATAAGGCAGAACTGGGATTTGATTCCAGGCCTGTTTGAGACCAAAGGCATGGATTTATCTCTAAATCTGTATCCTCCTAGCCCCTACCCCCCCACCCCAGATAATGACTCCCACATCCCTGCAGAGAAGATAAGGGAGTGGGGTGCCCTGTCTGCCCCCACCCATGCTCTCCCTTCCTTCCTCCCCTCCCTCCCTCCTTCTTTTAATGAGGCTGGCCTTACTCCCAGAACTCGGTGACAGGGGAGGTAAAGTTGTGGGCGCTGAGGGTGATCCACATGCTCTTGTTCCTGCGCATGGTGTCCTCCATGCACTGCGGTGTGTTCCAGCTGTGGTTGCAGTGTGCCCAGGGCAGCTCCGACTGGAAGGACTGGAACAAGTAGTATGTGGCCCAGGCCAGGATGATGATGTAGTATACATTCAGGAGGGACACGATCACGATGGAGGCATACCCGATGCCTGTGGGTGTGGGCAAGCAAAACGAGAGTCAGGAGGGGGGCCGGACCCACAATGGCCACATACTCATGGAAGGTCCTAGCATCCCCAGGCCTGGGGCAAGAAAGGGGAACTTCAAATATTTGTAGGATGAGTGGATGGCTGGATGGACAGACTGGTGAAGAAAGGATGGCTAGATAAATGGGATAGCTGGATGAATTGAAGCACGGTAGAGGAAGGATCCATCTATGAATGAAGGTTAGACAGATGAATGGTTAGACAGATAAACAGACAGTTGGTTGACTGGACATATGGTTAGATGAACTGACAACGAGTTGAATGGGTGGATGTTGGATTGATAGATGCATGTATGGACAGTGGTTGGTTGGAAGGTTAGGCAGATGAATAGATGAAATAGTGAGTGGGCAGGTAGATAGATGGGAGGATAGATGGTCTAATTCTTGACTAGTTTAATGGAAGAAGGGTTTAAAGTATGGATGGGTGGATTTATATGGATGAACTGGTGAATACACTCACACACCCTCCCCTCTCTGCCAATTGTAATCAGAAGAGTGATTATTTTAATGCATACTAGGTTATTAGGCACAGGACTAAATATTATAATAATGAAGCTACCATTAATTTGGTGCTTACTATGTATATAAAGCACTTTTACATGGTTATGTCATGTCTTCAGAGCAACCTTACTGAAATAAGCATATTATTTCCATTTTATAGACGAAGAAATTGAGACACAAAGAGATTAAGTGACTTTCCCAAAGTTATAGCAAGAGTTGGTAGTGGGACCTGAACCAGACGGATTCCCGACTCTAAGTAATTATCTTCTGCACTATGCTGATAAGCAGCTGCTAGCTTATCTACCTTCCAACAACCCAGAGAGGCGGAACAGCCAGTGTGCACTGATCAGTTACTGTGAGGGGCAGCAACCAAGCATGATGATGTAGTGGCTGCTACCCTGTGTCAGGCACAGCGCCAAGTGGACGTGAATGAGGCTCCAATGCACCTGGCAAATAGTAGGTATTCAATAAAAATATGCTGAACCAATGAACACCAGGCCCCAGGTGACCTCTGTCCCATACTCACCGGAGAACAAGGGGCAGATCTTTTCCCAGCAGGTGATGCCCCCTTCAGAGGTGTACTGGCCTATGATTACCTCCAGGAAAAACACAGGCAGGCCGCCCCCAAACAGGAAAATAAAATACGGTATGAGAAATGCACCTGCCAAGAGAGCAGAAGTGGGTAAGGGTCAGGCTGCAGCTGTCACAGGGGCCACACCCAGGGCCTCCCTGCTAAAGGCAATCAGAGGGAGAGTGAGGGACATAAGGGATAAAGCCCCAGCTGCTGGGCCTGGTTGGGAATTCTCCACGCTCTGCCCACCAATCCAGCTGGTATGGCATCCCCTTTCCAACGTCCCCTCTTCCCCTTCTTCAAATCTACCAACTGCTTTAAGCCTCTGGGCCTTTGCTTAAGCTGTGCCAACTGCCTGCCTACCTTGCCCATATCCATCCATCTCAAACATGACATCACTGAAGCCTTCACCTATCCTTCCCAGGCCCACCCAGGGCAGGACGCTGAGAACTAGCTAGGAAGGGTGCAGTAATGAGAAGCAAGAATGGGCATCTTTGGCTGGGAGTGGGAGCCGGGGCAGGAGTGAGGGGCAAAGAGCTGGGCAAGGGTTCCTACCTGGTGTCCACTAATGGCTTCAGCGGGTCCTTAAACCCTTTGAAACTGTGGGCAACTTGGGTCTACGTGTATGTGCTTTGTTCTGGGGAGCATCTAGGACACTCTCATCAGAGTCCCAGAGGCGCCTGAGACCTACAAAAGGTTAAGAAACCAGGCTCTAAGGCAGAATTTCCCAAAGGTAGTTCTCCTAACTAGGGCGGCATGGGCACGCCCATCTCTGCCAGCCTACAAGGCTTTGATGACAGGCAGTCACGCGTGGTGAGATACTCAGTTCTGAGCCCTTGGTGACACCAGTGAGAAAGTCTCCATCACATGCTGCCCCACATGGACACCTCCAACAGGGGAGGGTTCTAGCTCAGAGACTTCCACAGGTCAAAGAAAACCCCGAACACCAAAAACCCAAACCAACCAGCCGGAGACCTCACATTTGAAAAACATATTCAGTCGGTGAAGGGCGTCAAAAGGTACAAACATCCAGTTCGAAGAGAACTAAGTCGTGGGGATGTAAGGCACGGTGCAGTGATTATAGTTAATAATACTGTACTGCATACTTGGAAGTTGCTAAGAAGTAAATCTTAAAAGTTCTCATAGCAAGAAAGAAAATTTGTAACCGTGCAGTGACAGATGTTAACTAAACTTATTGTGGTGATCATTTAACAATATACACAAATACCAAATCATTATGTTGTACACCTGAGACGAATACAATGTGATCTGTCAATTATATCCCAATAAAACTGGAAACAAATTTTACATTAAAAAAGAAAAATAAAAAATATCTTCATTACATTTTACTTTGCTGGATACCTTTCCATTATGGCAAACGATACTAGTTTTCCATTTATGGGGAGAAACAAAGCTTGCTTTTGAACTACATTTGGTTTAAGTAAGAAACAGCGAAAGCAAATGTAAGGAAAGATAGGAAGTCAGGAGTCGGGAGGTAGGTGGGTATGGGGGACTTTATTCAATGGGGACATGTGAATGTCTGGAGCTTGGACACGTGGGCCTGGCATCGCTGCCCCTCTTCCGTGATGGAAAACCAGAAGATCAGAGAGGGTAGGGGATCTGCTCCAGGTAACACAGGAAGACCCTGAAAGACACCACCCAACTCCCAGCCATGCTCATCTCCTGCCTCTGAGGTGGGGTGGGGGCTCGGGGGGCTGATGGGGCAGGGGGCAGTCAAAGTGGAGGTCTGGGAAAGCAGGGCATGGAATGGCCACCAAGTCTGGCCCCACTCTATCCATTCTCTGCCCGGCCCAGGCTTACCTCCACCATTTTTGTAGCAGAGGTATGGGAAACGCCAGACATTGCCCAAACCGACAAAGCCGCCAGCCACGGAAAGCACAAAGTCGATCTTGCTGGACCACTTCTCCCTCTGCGGGGGCTTCCCCTCAGCCTCGTCCTCAGGCCTTGTGCCTGGGCTCTTTCCCGGGGATGGCTTCAGGATGTCCTTGTGGAAGTCTTTCAAACACTGCAGCTTCTCTTTCGTGGCCATCTCCTCCTCGCTTTCTATGAGAGACAAAACAGAATCCAGTGTGCAGTTGGTAAGGGACAGCCGTGTGCCTTCAGCACAAACTCTCCCTTCTCACCCATGACTCTGACCTGCTCAGGCCTGTGGCAGGGGACCTTTAATCCTGTCCACCCACTGCTCTGACACGCAAATGACTCACCCTCCCTCCAGGTGAGCAGGGGCCTCAGGATTCAGGAACTGACAGGTTCCATCCCCCAGGCACCTGCTGATCAGAAGCATCGGGGGCCCTGTGTTTGCTGTCCCCTAAAGTCACACCTCATCCTGCACCTGGAGGCAGATAAGCATGAAGCCACCCCAGCTCTCGCATTATCTCTACAAAGTAAGACAAACTCCAGGCTGTTCTAAGGCACCTTCCAGACAGCGGCCTGATGGCATTTTCTAGAAATGAACAGATACCATTTCCAAATTTCAGATTTCCGTAGCAAATGATGGCTCCCACTTCACTTGTGCCCCAGCATGGTGCCTGGCCCCCGGGAGGTGCTCATTCCTGACTTAAAGAATGGATCAATGTAAATGAATGAAGAACGGGGTTTGAGGCTGGAATGGAAATAATATCTGAATACAGGGTTTCCATCAAAGTATGCAAAATGGATGTTTATATTTCATCAGCCACATCTCTGGAGCATAAGAAATAAGGGATTTGTATTGGTGAGGATTATTTAGGAATGCTGGTTAATCTCCATTTGCTCATTCCTGTTCACCCATTCTCTGGCTTGCTCTGACCTGTATCATCCACCCTCCCTTACCCTTTGACTCACTGTCCGGTTCGGCAATTAGAGGCCCCAGAGAAGGTCAAATCTCTAAGCCCCAGGGGGCTGTTCCTGGCCACCCTCAGCCCACTGCTGCTTGGACCCCACCCTTGAGGAAGTCTGCCACCAGCCAGGGCAAAACCTCTTCTTTCTCTACTTCCAGGTCCCTGAGCCTCACATGCCCTGGTAGCTTGGCCATGAGGCCAAGAGCATCGTGTGTTGAAACCGGAGGGAGAGGGAACCCTGGGGTTCCCATTGCATGGGGAAGGGCCATGGAAGACAGAAGAATTGGGGGAACCAGAGCTAGTGCAACTACCCACCCCTTTCTGAGGGTGTTTCCCCATCTGCAGAATAAAATGATGACAGCAAAGTTGACCATCAGAGCCAAGCAGTCCAGAACACAATTTGTCTTCATGACCCAGATTGGGGACCAGTAGTGAAATACCAGATTTCAAAGAAAAGTCCAGATTTCTAGGTTCTCTTGGAAAACTGGAAGGTCAGGCCATGTTGGATTCACACTCCTTATAGTGACCAACGACTGGACGGACCAGATGCATGCAGCCCCATCACCTGGGTGTACCTGGGCCAGCTTGCCACCCGGTCCACAGTGGGCACCTGAGTCTGCCTCATCAAGCGCTCAGCACCATGTGGAAATGTCTTGTTCAAGTGCTTCTTCTGCAAGGTTCCTGCGGACAACTCTTGCTCGCTGCTGTGTGCTCAGAGCCAGGCACACAGTAGGTCATCAAATGAGAGTTGCTGGGTACATGGTTCCAGAATGGAATCTGCAAGCAGCTGGTGCTAAGCACAAACCCTGGCTCTGCCGCTTCCCAACCGTGGGACGGGTGCCTCACTCCGTCTGAGCCTTGTGTGGTACAGAGGCGGTGGGGCAGGGCGATGCGGGGGCCGCCTGAGAACCTGGTGTGGAGAGGGACGCACTGGACCGGCCTCAGCCACTGGGCCCACCTGGGGGCTGCGCTCTGAGGAGCAGAGGTACGGGAGCACACCAGAACCCCCATTTCCCCCACGCCTCCTTCCTCTCCCTGGCTCGGGGTGGGGGACCCCGATTGTTTCACTATCTGGCAGTTAGCAGACCAAGAAAAGGCTTCCTGGAGCCGCCGGGCGGCTCACTGAGCCCCTCCCCTGTCTCCTGGAGCGCAGACTGGCGGCAGCATCTGCATGGCCTTTCTTTGCCTTGCTCCCTTGGGGCAATGCAGGGGTTCAGCCGGGCGTATGGCTACTGTAAAAATAGCCTGAGCCGCCTGCATTGTTCCAGCATGAATTTGGGCAGACCCCGATGGTTATCTGAGTGGCCCATTGTGGGCCGACTGGATAGGAGCATAATTGCAGGATGTAGGACTCAACTCCCTCCTAGAGAAGATGTTTTTCAGGGAATGACCCCTGAGCCTCCTCACCAAGAAGGGTTGGTTCCGCCCTTTCAGGCTCTCCTTGGAGCTCAGCCTGTAAGGCACTTCACAAGGGCAGCCAGGCGGACGGGGTAGGTGGCCAGCTTCTATGCACACAGGCAGCTGGGGCTGGAGAGGTCTTCCCCACTAGGTGCCACGGTCTGCTTCCCTGCGGCTACCCTGAGAGTCCTGGCTCTGCCGTCTGGACCCCCAGACCCACTTGCCACCAGGCACTCAGAGAACCCTCTAGGAACATGGGAGTGAGAGGCAAGCCACAGGTCACCTGAGACCCTCTGCTCCAGGCTCTGGGGTTCCACATGAGGCCTCCAGCCCCCTCTCCACACTCAGCCCCCTTCTTCCCAGCCCCTGTGGCTGAGCCAGGCTAGTGGGTAGGGCTTGAGCACGCAGAGCCCGGGCCTGTCAGGCGCCCAGCCTTGTGGGAGCCTATCCACTCCTCATACCCATCCCCTGCCTCTAGCTCCCTCTGGCCAGGCCAACACCCATGGCCTCACCCCAGACTCACACCTGGATGAGGTCAGACCCAGGTGCAGGCGTCCCACTCCCTCTCAGGGGGCTCCTTCCACGACTTTCTGGGGTGTCTGACCAACCCCACGCCTATGAAAGCCCACTCCCACAAGACCCCTGGATTCTGCCTCCTGTACATTCCTGGAATCCACCCACGGCTCTCCATCGCCATGGCAACCACCATGTTCCAGGCAGTGACAGCCCTCACACGGCACCCACGGGGGCCTCCGCACAGGTCTCCCTGCCGCTACTCTGCACGGCCGCCACCTCCCCCCACCCACCACAAGAAATTCTCAGCTCAGCAGCTGAAGGCAACTTATAAAACATTAATAGATCAGAATGCTCCCCTACCCCAACCCTCCCTGGCTCCTAGAAGGATCACAAGCTCCGCCCCATGGCTTCCCTCCCAGCACTCGACCCGCCTTCCCACTCCCACTTCTCCTCGGGACCCTGGCCCCACAGAAATGCTGTAGCTCGGCCCGCTCCTCGCGCTCCGGCTGTCTGCGTGGCCGCTCCAAGCCCTCTGGCGGCAGTTGGGCCCCTGTAGAAAGCTGAGTGTGAGCCCTGGCCTAGAGGCTAACCGCACTTCCTGGCTGGGCGACCTCAGGCAAGTTACTCTACCTCTCTGTTATCCTCACCTGTAAGACAGGGATAATTGTGCCCACCTTACAGAGATGTTGTGAGATTGAATGAGGGGTGGGTACATGGAAAGTGCTTAGAACAGTATTTGGCATGTAGGGAGTGTTCCTTATATAGTTGCTACTAGTACTACAGTTGTTTTTATGGCCATAATTATTATTGGGTCCACCGCGATCCTGGGTATGTAAGCCTAGTCAGAGTGAGATCCGCAAGGCCCAGAGAGGCCAAGTGACCCTCCCGAGGTCACACAGCTGGTAGTGGCAGCGACCATTATGTGCCTGAACCTTGGCTTTGCTTCTGCTGTCCCTCTGACAGCCCAGCCTGATCTCAGACAAACACCCTAGAGGCCTTCCACCCGTCCCCTCCCAGGACAGCCCGCCCCATGGTGCAGTGAGCGCTTAGGAACGAGCCCCCTCCACAGGCGTTCCAGCAGCCGGCTGCCTTGCCAGCAGCGGCCAAGAGCTGTTTTCCTTGGCGCTAGGCCCAGGGCTATTTTGTAGCGGCTGTGATACATAATTCCCCATTTTAAGAGCTTCCTCTTTAGTTATTACAGCTACAAGCGATTAGAATCAGCTCTGATACGGAGGCTTCAGGATGAGGGCTCCCTTCTCGCTCAGCTGCAAGTCTCCTTATCTCGGCTCCAGGGGTCAAGGCCAGACCGGCTGCGCCTGCAGACCCGCTGGCAGATCACTGATCAGCTTTGTATGCACTATGTGGGCAGATTCAATCTGGCCCCAGGTGATGCCATAGATCTATAAGATGCTCCCTGGCTTCTCTCCAATTTAAAACTACCAGATTTTTTAGTAGTTTCTCTGTACTGAGCTGTCAAGAAAGTGTTCTATTCATCCCCAAACATCCTAACTGTGGAAGGGGCTTTTAGGACCATTTTACATTCGAGGGAAGTTGGGGCTCAAGCAGGTGAATGGGTGCCCTGCTTGAGGCCATGCACAGGGGAAGGAGATGGGGGCCAGAATCCTGCCTCATCTGTCCAACGTCTAAGGCACGAAAGCCGAGAGAGGAGGCGGTCTCCATGCTGTTTGCAGATGGGGGTGCTGGGGCCAGAGGGGAAGGGAAGCAGAGCAGCGGCGCAGGGCCGGGGACTGGGGCCCGCCTGCCTCCTCAGGCCCTCCCGGCCCCTGGCTCCAGCTGCTCACACACCAGCCAGCTGGGCCTCATACTGACCTGCACTGGCTGTCACAGCTGCCTCCCCCAGCACCTGCCACCTCAGTCCAAAGCTCTGGGGGACACTGAGCCCTGGCCTCTTTTTTCTGGACAAGCTGCCCAGAAGCTGGGGGGTTCTCTGCCTTGCCCTCCATGCAGAACCTGAGCCTTCTCAAGCAAACAGCTTCCCATAGAACAATGACTTAAATCTCTCATCATCACTGACAACTACTTGTGAGTTCTACCGTGTTTTTAAAATAAGAGGGCAGGTACTTTTTCTGTTTGTTCTATTCATTCACTCCAAAAGCACCCAGCACACAGCCAGCCTCTAAGAGTGATCTCTGGGATTTATTAGGTCATCACTGTTTCTCAGCGAACCTCTGGGGGTTAGGCACATGGCTCCCAGAATCCCAGAACTGGGGCAGGAGACCTGGATGACAAACCTATTTCACGTGTGGGGAAACCTGAGGCCTGACCAGCCCCCAGCCTGTTTGGCTTACTATGCAATCAGGCACACTGCTGGACCTCTTGTCTGCTCTTTCCAGAGCAGGGGGTCTATGGTCTCTCCTTTCCTGGCTTCCCCATCCACTCCAGAGCCTGTATTCTGGGCTCACTGAGGCCACAACTAAGCTGTGTGATCTGGAGTAAGTAACAAGCTCTCTGTGCCTCAATAGTTTCCTCACTGGTTAAAAATGATGTGAGTAAAACTAAAACTCACCTCTCAGGGATTAAAATGGATGATGCCTGTAAAAAGTTCGGAACAGGGCCTGGTAATACTGAATGGTTAATAATAAGTATCAGCTATTACCAAAGAAAACAGCCATCCACATGGGGATTTTATTATACTATGCAGCAGGCATTCTATTCTAAGTGTTTAAAAAAAAGAAGCAAGCTGCATTACTGGGCACTGACGGCAAGCACATTTATCTAGCAGCGTGCTAAGTGCTTTGCCAGCATTTTCTTAGCCCCTCCATGGGTGCTGTTATCATCTCCATTTTGCTGACGAGGCCCGGAAAGGTGAAGTCACTTGCCCAGGGTCACATAGCAAGTTAAAGGCCCCTGGTGCTTCCACTGGCTCCCAGGTCTGCTTTCGCCTCTGAATTCCAGGTTCTGAACCACTCGGCGAATGTAACACCACAGAATGAAATCAGGTCTGGTGCCTTTAAGCTGGCTTCAAGCCACTGGACTAGGCTGACAAATTAGGGAAGTAGGAGAGGGCAGACAGGGAAGTGAGGGGACACATGACAGAGACGGGGCAGGGCCTGGGGACCCGGGCAGCAGTCAGGGCCCAGCCACAGGGATGGGCTGGGAAGGCAGATGAAACAGCATCGGCTTGGGCTTGGGCAGGACAACGAAACTATGGGCCAGAGGCATCTTCTAGTAAACAGGGAGTCTCCCAGACCTTGCTGATAGATCTGAGGTGGCTCCTTCAAGCACTTCCACAGATTGCACACCGGGGCAGTCTCAGTGGGGAGGAGTGCTGAGATCAATTAGTAATGTCTGCCACGGGCATGCCCCTTGCTTACCGTCCTGGCCCTAGGATTTAACAATTAGGCACCCAAAACAAAAACAAAAACAAACACCTGAGTTGTGTGAAGTGCACTATTCCACCTTCTACCTAGGGCAGTTATTTTTTAAAAGAAAGTAGAAATTAGTCAAAGTTTTTTTTTCTTTTTCATAAAAACAATTGAGAAAAAAAATCAGTTGAATAAATTATGTGGTCTGTATCTGTCTGTCTTTCTTGGTTATCTATTCCTAACTCAGCCTAACTCATGCACCACAAGCTCAAAGGCTCCCAGGTGCCTGGTGGACAAAGGAGAGAATATGTGGGGAGGCCACCGGGAGGAATACGGTCTGCAGCAAATGGGAGCCCGGGGTCCAGCCACAGGCAGCTCTCCTCAGCCTCAGCTACAGCAGCTGCCTTTGGATGGTGGCCCACGGAGGCCAGATCCTCCAACTGGGAGAACTGTACGCACACACGCATTTTCCAATTCCTAAAACACTGTGCCGGCTGTATACAAAGTTTGCCTTCTTTGGTCATGCCATTGCCCCAGGTCACCCAAGGTGGCCGCAGCAAAGGGCAGGACAGGCGCGCTGGAGATGCTGACCAGCCGGCCTCAAAAGCCCAATGGCTCGCCCAAGTGAGGTCAGCCAGGAAGCCTGGCATTGTTTTGCCCGGAACAAAGCTGAAACAACGAGGAACAATATTTGTCCTAGTGAAAGTGGATTGTTTGGGAAACTGTTTTCAGCATGACATCTCTGGGGACAATGCTTTTTATCTACTTGGGGTCCAGTGTAGTCAAGGTCTTCCCCTCCTCTAATCTAACAGCAACTTGCACCCCACAAAACCTCCCCGTCCTCAGGGACCTCCAACTCCACTGAGAGCACCCTGCTTGGCTCATGGTTGGCCCTGAATCTACGTAAGAGTTTAGCTCTCCCCAAGTCTCGCAGAGTCTCCCCTTTCACAGATCAGATTAGAGAAGGGGAGGTCTGGGGACACAGGGACCTACCAGAGCAGGTCTTACTTCTTGCTCTGTGGTTTGCAGAGGAAAAAGTGGGTGAAGGTGAGTGGACTCTGCACAGAACTGGCCTCTGGGACAATGCTGGTGGCAGGGGGGCAAGACGTGGGTGCAACGTGCAGCCACCTTATCCTCTTCCCCTCACAAAAATATTTACAGGTAATAGGCCTGGGGACTGGGTCCAAATATTTTTCTTATCTTCTTGGAGGTGGCAGGCCGTGACCTAAAGCCCAGAGAACCACGGGCGGGCAGCAGAGGAGGGCAGACACAAAAAGGACATGCAAGTTGCAGGGGCATGGGTGCAGGCCAGGAGCAGGCTCCTCTGTGGCAGGGCTGGGCAGGGGTGCGTGCCGCCTCCAAAGGTGGAGGCAAGCTGAGATCATGCCATGCCCATAACAGAGGTGCCCCAGGCACTGGCCGAACAAGCCACTGAGTCAGGGGAAAGGGCAGTAGGTAGGGGTCAGAAAGCCGGGTCTAGTTCCAGTTCTACTAGGTCACACAGGCCAAGTACTTTCCCCTGTGCATCCGGGATGTCCAAGGGTGAAACAGAGCAAGGGAAGCTTTGGCAAGCAGCGACTGCTTAGGAAATATCTCCTGAGATCTTACACTAATAGGTGCCAAGCACTGCTCTAGGAATTGTAGACACGGATGTGAGCCCTGAGGAGTGACATCCCAGCAAGGGAGACCGACACTAAGTGCTGGTAAACATGAATATATGTTTATGACCAGGACTGCATGTAGAAGACAACCAACAGGATGAGGTCTCGGTGACAAGGGCATGGCGAGTCGGCAAGGCCCTCTGAGGAGGTGATGTTTCCTAACAGCAGATGCCCACTGGGGGACTGGCTCTGGGCAGGCCCTGTGCTAAGCATTTTCAGACACCAACTCATCTATGCCTCTCAGCAACCTGGGTGAAGGTGTGAGGCCCAGAGAGGTGAAGCCACTTGCCCAAAGTCACACTGCTGGAATTTGGTCACAGGCACTGGGCTTCAGGGTCTGCGCTTTAAGCCACACTGAAGCTGAGGCCTGCATGGCGAACCTCTGGGGGGACAGTGCTTGAAAAGAGGTCCATACCAGGCATGGTAAAGGAACACAGAGAAGGCCAGTGTGGGACAGAGAGCGAGGGGGGACAGGGCCTAGGTGACCTGGGGAGAAGGCAGGGCCTGGCAGCCATGGCTAGGACGTGGATTTATCCAGAGGCTGGGGGGAGCCCCTGGAGAGTTTTGTGGTGTTCCAGTGGGGGCTCAACCTGTTCGGCTACAAGCCCTCACTTGTTCTTGATGGCCTGGGAGGGGACTCGAGGGCCCATGTTGGGCTTTTCCCTGTAAGCTGTTGCTAGTGGGGACTTTCTAGTGGGAGTCCAAAGAGCATGAGTCCTCACCCTGGACACCCCGGAGCTACCCAGCCTCCTTGTGAACTGAGTATCTGTGGGATGGGCTGAAAGCAGCTGCTGTGTTTCTGCAGAGGGACTTGCAAAGATGGGTGGCCAGAACTCAATCCCCATGACCAAGGGCCATAACAGTGGTGACAGAGAGAAGAGAATGTTCTTGTGCATCAAGTCAGACCCCTCACACACCTTTGTGGGTGAAGCCCATGAGTTTGGGAGAACAGGTCAGCCTTTGATGCTTTAAAATCTGGGGCAGGTCACATCCCCGTGCTGGGCAGGCACTTACTCTCCCGGGGCTGGCTGGGAGGAGAAGCCCCAGCTGTCCCACTCTGAGTCCTTACAAGGCTGCACCAGGGCCACTGCAGGATTTACAGGGTCCCCTTCCCACCCTCAAGGTGCTAACGTCCAGAGATGAGGGGAGGGGCTTGTCTGTCAAAGTAACAAAACTACGAGTTCAGAAGGAGGACGAGAGTTCTGCCTCTGGTTCAGGGCGCATGAGAGAACCCCCTCAGGACTGGGCCCCATGGCCTGGCTGGACCTGCCGGAAGGCAGGGGCTCCAGGAACAGTCACACCTCACACAGTCTATCTGAGGGGGTTCGGACCCCAGGTGCCACTTAGTAGATTTCCAGCCTATGCTGGTGCAGCAAAGCTTGGGTAGGGAGATGGAGAACGGCCACCATACTGTGTACCAGGGCGCTCTGGGGCTGTTTCCATGCACGCGGTGGGTGAGTCAGCAGGCAACGGCCTCCTGGCACTGACTCACCAGCCACAAGCCTGTCATTCTTCTCCTCAGCCTCCCCACCACCCCAGCCCTCAGCCTGGCTCTGCCGGAAGTGGGGGTGGGGTCAGCCATGATCCTGACGCAGGCTTGCAGAACCCAGGATTATTTCTGGAGGCCACAAAAAGAGAGACATGAGAAAAAAGAAAGGCTCGGTTTCCATTTCCTCAAACTTCCCCTTTTAAGCTGTAAGAACCCTAAAGCCACCCTCCTCTCACTGGCTGTGAAGAGCAAACAGACGGCAGTCCCTCCTTCACGCTATAGAAACTGGAGAGAGACAGGCCCCGGTGACAAGGTCAGCTAAGGGCATGCCTGTGGCCCAACACGGGTTCGGAGCCCCGTCACTCTGAACGTGGTCACCAGGGCTCTACCGGAAATCGCAGCTCCATGGAAACCAAAGAGGGCTCGTTTTGCTGTATGGCTCTGTGCAAGTCACCTTCCTCAGCCTCGACATTAGAATCCACAAGATGGACATAACATCCTGTCTACAGTGTGAAAACTAGCTCACGAAATGTTTGTAAACAAGCTCTCTGTTCTCACTGTTCCTCTTTTAAACACATTTCTCCTCTTCTTCCTTTCTGGCTCTACCCTTACGTCACCCTTAGTTAGAAATTTAGTTTAAGGAGATTTGGGTGCCTGTGGAACGAAACAGCCTGCGATTTAGCAGGACAGAGGCAGTGATCGATGAGCAATGTCTGCTGCTGGTGCTCCAGTTCACGCAAAGGGGCTTTTTTGCCTGAACCTTTGGTCCATTTATCTGGAAGTCAAATTTCAGGCATCCTCTACCACCCTGAGCCCACCCAAGATCCCCAGGGGCTACTGAACCACACATCCTATGCCTTCTCACGCCTTTATACCCCAGCTTGTGCTGTTGGCTAGACCGTACAGTTCCCCCTGTCCCCCAACCCGAGTAACTCACAGGAATCCTCAAGTAATCCCCCAGGACAGTGACCCCAAGGACTGCCCAGTGCCTTCCCTGAGCTCCACAGGCCATACCATCCCTATCCCCACACTCACCAGCCCATATTCTAATCGTCTGCTTACTTCCCTGTCCCCTGGGCCTGGTTCCTGACACCCAGTATAAGGGCCAGCACTGTGAATATTTGCTGGACAGAACATTTAGGGCTCAGGACTCTGGGGACACTCACTGTAGGAGTAAAACATCTTCCGCCTTACAGCTGTGAGGGATCCTTCAATAGGGTGATAGAGCAAAGAGCAGATTTTAGGACACGGGCAGGGCTGTGGATGGAGGAATAATGGGCAGACATACCCTCTGAGAGAGAGAAAGGGGCTGCGCTCCCAGTATCTGAGCATAACTCCCTCCATATGGGCATAACTCTACAAAGCCTTGCCCTTTTTTGAGAGATGAGCTCCAAAACCTTAGCAAGTCATTTTTCATGAAAGGTATTCCTGAAGCATCTTCCAAAAATGACTTGGAAGTGAATACTCCTTGATCCCCTAAAGGTTTGCCAAGTGCTGGGCAGGTTGGATGGTAGATTCCGCACAAAAATTAAATGCTCACAACGAGGCCTTGGAGGTTTTGGCATGTGCAAACACAAGCCCACATTACAGATGAGGAAACCGAGGCCCCAGGCCCAGGGCGGGTTCAACACGAGACCCCAGCCTCTTTCATGGACGGACCACTACAGCTAGAGGAGCTCATTTCACACAGGGGAAACTGAGGCCTGAAGGAGGTGATGGAGGGCAGGGACGCTCCATACGGTAGGTGCCAGAGGCTGAAAGCACCTCTCTCCCAAACCTGGTGGACGGGACTCATATCTAACTGCGTCAGGGTGACGGCTGTTGGTGGGGCGGCCGTGGCAGCTTCCAGGGCCACAGGATGGCGCCTAACAGCAGCTACCGCTTGGCTAGAAGAAAAACTCAGCATTACAATCCACATGGGGGGTGGGAGTGGGCTCGAGGGCGGACTGACACTTCTCATATGTGGTCTTCCCGCATGAGCAGACCGCCTCCTGGGGAAGTCCCCGTCTTCCTTGCCTCTCCACTCCACTTACGCTGCCATGGTGTTCACCCAGAGCACAGCGTTGGAGATGTGGCACTGTCACCTATGGCCCGCCACTCACGCAGCATCACAAGGCCACCCCAGCCTGGGAACTAACTCCTGAGTTGTGTGTGCCCCGAACTCTGCTCCCACCAGCTTCCCCAAGCCTCTTTCCGGCAGAACCCCCGCCTGCTGGGCCCCCTCAGTTCAAGAACTACTGGTGGCTCCCAGAGGCTGGGACAGTAATCTCCATTTCCCCACCTGGAATCCAAGGTTCATTATACTTGTGTGCCCCTGTCCCCAGTCTCGGCCACCTCATTCCTCTTGTCCTGCATGAGTCCTGGGAGGTACCGTTCAACCCTGTGCTTCATTTGTGGGTACTCTTATGTTTTAGGTGGATCCCACCAACCTTGAGGACATACATGGTCCAAGCATCACCTCTTCCCAGAAGCCCTATTTGCCCTCCTCACTCTGTCCCCTTGTCTCCTCTGGCCTGTGTCACCCAACCATCCACCAGGCTCTTGTTCAGAAGTGTACAATGCTGGACAAAGTTCAAAGTTCTCCTTAGGAAGCCTCAGTTTCTCCACCTGCAAAACAGACCACACAGTCTGTAAAATCATCCCTTGCTGAAGTCTTTGGGCTCGTGGGTGGAGGGGGTAGATGCCCAAGATCCTCACGTATGCCTGAACATAAGCATCCCGTGGGATTCTGGCTGAAAATGCAGATGGCCTGGGCCCACTCCAGACCTACAGACTCTGAATCTTCAAGGCTGTTACACTAGCCGCCAGGTGTATCTTAGAATCTGGTGAGGTTGCGTACAGTAGCGCTAATACCTGGTAATATGTAAAACAAAATCGACCAATGAAAAAGACTCTTACTGGCTGACGGTAATGCAAATGAGCACGCACGGCTTTATGCACACGTGTGTGCATGTAGAGCGTCTCCCCAGCCAGCCTGAGAGCACCTGAGGGCTATGCCTGGCTGGGCCAGGCTTCCATCGGCCCTGTAAGCCCAGGGCCGCCCCACGTAACCGCGTGCCTGGACCTGCCACTTTGCCAGAGTTCTAGTCCCTCACCACTGAGGCTGCTCCCTACAATACCCCTGGAAGGTGGGCAGTACTATTCCTCCCACTTTACAATTAAGGAAACTGAGGATCAGAGAGGAGACATGTCCTGGCCCAAGGTTATCTAGTGAGCGAATGACAAAGCCAGGATTTGAATGCAGGACAAGGCCAATGGTCCTTTTATCTGCTTGCTAAAATGAAAAGGAGTTTGAAAAATAAAGATTAGGGCTGGCAGGTGGATTAGCTGGGGCTTCTGGGGCAGGAAGTTGAGTGGGGTATGTCTGATCCTGGAACAAGCAAGCATCAGGGACCTCCCCCTGGCCCCCCAGTTCTGGGGGGTGCATAAAGAAAGCCTGGACCTGGCTCCGAAGCCTGGCAAAGGGCAGAGTCCAGCTGAGAAGGCCTCAGGCAGCATCTCCAAAGACATCAAGATGGAGCAGGACAGACTGCAGGGTACTCGGGGACCCCTTCTGGTTGTCACTCCAGTGAAGGGGGTCGCTTTTTCCCCTCAAGTGGAGACAGTAGGTGGAGCCATTCTAGTAGGAGAAACACCTGTTCCTAAAATACCGGCTCCCCAAGCACAAGGAACAGCAGCAAGAAAGGCCCCAGCTCTGCAGTAACCCCCTTGCCAAGACAAGGCCTGCTCCTCTCTGGGCTGTGGGTTAAGCCAGCTGACCAGGACACCTCACCAGCCTGGAGCTGTTGTGTCCTAACTGTCCCTCCATACCCAAAGGTACACACAGATGTACACATATACACACACACACAGCCCTTTCTCTGCAAAGACAACCTCAAACCAGCTACTTGGAGCAGAGAAGCCAAGTGGCCTCCCTCCTTCCCACGGATGCTGGGCAGCTGAGAGGAAACCTGGAGAAGGTGGCCTCACCCGTGTGCCCCGGAATGGCTGCAGCTATGAAATTGAGGCTACCCTCAACTCCTGGCAGCCTTGAAACCTCAAAAGTCCTAGCGGGAAGTCCCCAGGCACCGAAGACCCCTTGCCTGGCCATCTCTGAATGATTGATGAACCCAAGACCCCAGTGCTGAGAGTTCACAGATAAGGAAACTAAGGCTTGAAAAGAAAGGAGGCTTGCCAGGAAGCTCTGCAGTTAGGCTGCCAGGCATCAAATCCCAGCTCTGCTGTGTGGCCCTGGGCAGCCTACTGTGCCTCAGTTTCATGATCTGTAAAATGGGGCCGATGTGACATCAGCCCCCAGGCAGTGGTGGAAGTGGGGTCCAGGGGATGGGGGCAGTGATCACATGCGCTGATGCAGGTAAACCACTCAGCACAGGGCAGGCACACAGACAGGTGGATATTAAAATGTCATGGACGAGGGCGAACACCTATTCACATGGGAGCCAATCTCAGAAAACTGCCCACTAGTAGGGAAGCAAGACAGAGTTGGCTCTCAGAGCCTTCTAAAGAGCTCCTATTCTGTGGCTGTCCAGCCCCAGGCCTGTGCCAAACTGGATAAAGCCTTTACCAGCTCAAGATGCGAAGAGAAAAGTAAAGGGCACAGAATTCGGGCCTGTGGTGGAAGGCTGCCAGAGTTCCTTGTTTAAATAGGATTAAATTGCAACCTTCCTATTTTCTTTTTTGGGGGGTATTAAAAATGTCTTTTCTTTCACAACATCATGGTAATAGCTGATGGTCACTTTGTTCTGAATTGCTATTAAATGGCAAAATAGTTTGCCAGCCCGAGGGTGGGCCACTCCACTCCTCAATCCCAATTTGTTTTTTGAACACATACTAGCTCATGAAATTCCAAACTATCACCTGGTAATGTGCCCATTTTACAGGTGGGGAAACTGAGGCCTAGGTGCAAGAGCTTCATCTCCAGTGTTTCAACTCTGGGCTCTGCAAGCCCAGTTCCCTTGCCCACTGCTCCTACTAACTGGATGCCTAGGATCAGCTCAACTCCTTACCTATTTGAGGAACTCTCTTCCAGGCCCAGGAAATTCAGAGCTCCAAACCCCCCAGAGGCCCTCGATTCCAACAGAATGCGCTGCCTATTCACCCAGTGACCTACCTCTTATCAGCTCAGGGGCCAGAGAGACTCCATCAAGCAAGGATTTGGGCTGAAGAGGACGGTAAACCGGGGGTCCCACTGATGGTCTGGGTGGGCAGCCTGGGCAAGCAGTTCCCAGCAAGCAGAGCCATGGCCCTCTCCAAGCTGGATGCCTCTGAGGAAGACTTTGTTCCCACCAGGCCCCCAGCTGGACCACTCAGGCCAGAACTCGGAAGCACCAAACGGCTCCCACATTTGTCCCCCGCTCCCTTTCCTGGGCAGACTCCCTGAACACTGTTCTCTAGGTAACTGCAGCTGTTGGGGACCTCACAAGCTCACATTACAGAAGGCTGCCCAGTGCGGCTCTCTAAGGGAACGAGGCTTCATGAGCAGACAGGGACGCAGGTGGACAAGCAGACGTGACTTACCCCAGGCACAGGCAATGGGGCACATCAGGGGCAGGAGAGAGTACAGAAGATCCCAGCACCTCGGCTACGGGCTTCAGAATATCTGCTCGTGAGGTCACAAGGCCCCTTCCAACGTGGCCCAGGTGCCTGGAGACTATGTCCTCCAGGGAAATGCCACCGATTGGGAAGTCCCTTCGAGAACTGAAGCCAGAGAGGACGGCGCTTTGTCGTAGGACGTACCGTCTCTATACAGCACTGCCTGGGGAGGGAGGCTCTGGGCTTTCACAGCTTGTTGCATTGTTATTGGCTGTTCTAGGCCCTGGAATGCACATCCCTGCTCTTCCCCATCCTTAAACGCCACCTCCTCCGGGAAGCCTTCCCTGCCTATCTCCTGCCCATCTCCCAGTGGAACAAGTGGCTCATTCTTCGGCTATAATCCTAGTGTCTTCCTCCTGTGGCCACAGATGGATGGCAAGGTGCTCCAAGGCCAGGGGCTGGCCTCCTCCCAGGAAGCAGCAGGTGAGTGAGGCCCTAGTCTACCATTGTCATAGCAACCCTTTGTTCTAGTTCCACCTGTTCTTACATCCTGCAAACAGTAGTAAGTGCAGCTAATATCATGTGCTTGGCACAGTGCTGGGCACTTGATATAATTGTAACAGCAATTAAAAAAAATTTTTTTTATTTCCTTTTCACTGATTATGGCTGCTCACTTTTCTCCTATGATCAGTTCAAAGGTAATGAGACATTTTAGCATTTTCAGGGAGTCTGGTAAGATAATAAGCACATTTGAAATGCCTTACACATATGGAAGAATCCTCCACCTGCACACAGCCAGTCCCAGAGAAGAACACTAGCTCCTGTCAGTGCATGCCCTGCTCAGTGCCTGGCACTTGGGTACAGTATTTTACCCAGTCCTTACCAGTCACACTATGAGATAAGGAATCTTACCCTATCTGAGGCTCAGAGACATTGAGTGACTTGACCAAGATTGCACAGCCAGGAAGAGGCAGGGCTCCAGAGTCCTGGGTTCTTAACTACTGGTCTCTGGGGCACTCTAGGCTGTGGCCTTTTTCAACCAGGAAGTTCCCCTCTTCACATGACACAGTAGGAAACTGAGGGTGGCAGGAGGTAGGGGGGGGGTCCTTCTGCAAATGAGCCAGCTAGGATTAGAATACAGGTCTCCTGAGTGGGCCCAGATCACATGTATCTTCATGAACTAGGCTGCCACCAGCTTCAACCACAGAACCCCCGCGACCAAAACATCCATCTCGCTGAGGCTTGGTGCTAAGTACTCAATAAGGACCTTCCATTCAATAATGTATACCTGCTGGGATGGCCAACTACTGGCCCCCCAGGCCAGGAAGAGCTTTTAACTCTTTCTGCCCAGAGCAATCAGGTAGCTACTGTCCAGGGGTGTGGCTAATCTCAATAAACTGAGGAAGGGAAGGGACAGAATTTAGGGGTTCTGTCTCCCAGCCTACACCGTTTCTGGGAATGTAACTGGCGCCTTCTGCCCTCCTCCCTCTCAGCCCCCACCTCCTCCAAGCTGTCTCTCACCCCGACAGTCCCACAAAGTGTCCCACCCACTGCAGCTTGGGACTTAATCAGCTTATTCACCCTGTGGATAGCCTGGGTGATCTGAAAAAGTCTCCTTTTCCTCCTTGGGGGCAAGGATGCCTGAGATTTAGGCCACAACTATAAATAGTTGAGAAATCCTCCTTTTTAATTGACTCATCTATTTATTTGGTCAGCCAGTTCCTGCTGACCCCCAGATGGCTGAGTTCCACATAGATCCTCCCCAGGATCTTCCTGGCCTCTCCAGCCTTGTTCTCTGGATTCCCCCATGAGCACTGTCCCCCACAACCCACTCTGCCTAGTTCCACTTTTGCCTGTGCTCCATCACCATGAAAGACTTCAGCTGGAACCTAAGTGGGCCGCTCGTCAGCTGCAAGCAGTGACCTCAGGAACGTCGCTTCCCCTTGGAGCCTCGGCATCATCTGTAAAATGGGCTATCTCTAGGTACACCAGGGAAGACACAAGACAGTGCCTCAATACACGCAACTGGACTTGCTTTCAGGAGAAGCCCTGAAGGAGTGAGATCAGCCGCCTTTCATTTCATGCAATGAATCCATAAACACTGACTACTCCCTTCCTAGCATCATCCAGCCAAGTACTGGGAGAGGGGCAGAAGCACACACAGGGCTGGTATTCCATGCAGGGAAAATACCAAATAAACAGGTTCTCCACCCGGTGTTCTGTGTCAAACCAGCAGCCGACGCTGATGCCTGACTGCCCCCTCCCAGGGCACTTCACGAGCTCCCAAGGCTATGGGAGCCAGCAAAACCAGGTCAGACATCTCATTCGAGTGGGTTTCCCCTCGGGATCTCTGGCTGCACCTGCAACTCTCCTACAAGTGTTTGGGTGAGGGCTGGGCTTGTTTGTTTTTCTTCTGAGCAGAAGTCAGTTGTTAAAACAATAGCTAAACAAATCACTACCTTTAAGGGACCCCTGGAAGCCTTAAATAAGGACTCAGGTTCCAGGCTGGCTCTCCAAAGGAATCAAGGCCAACCACACCACTCAGCAGGGCAGTCCGGGTGCCCACGCTGGACCTCCCACCCAGCTCCTCTCCCCTTCCCACAACTCTGGAACGTGACACCCCAGCCAAGCCAAGCTACTTACGGCTTCCTGAGTTTCCACTTTCACTCTCCACCCTGCCTTTTTACAGGTTGTTTCTTTCCTCTACCAGTAATGCCCTTCCTGTCTTGTGCTCACCTGGCAAGCTTTCATCGTTCAAGGCCTCTGCAAAAGTTTTTTAAACTTTGTGTGCCCAAAGAAATCTTCAAGAAACCCCGCCGATGGACACCTGACTTGTCTGCCCACTGACCTGGGAGTTCCCAGGCTGGACAGAGCAAGGATCATCTCTGGGTGCCCAGGGCCCAGCAGGGGTATGAACCACAGGAAAAGTCCGTAACTCTCTGATGACTGAATGAACACACTTTCAATTCTCGGTTTTCGGATGTTTTAGAGATTTTCCCCAAACTTCCCCTGACATCAAACATCTAGCCTGGACCTTCCCCCCACTCAGCAGGGCTGGAAAATGTTTGAAAACCTATAAATTTCTCAAATGGACAGCAATGGCCCAAGGGAAAACAAAAGTCTGTACCCCATGACCTTACAAAGACGATGGATGATAACTAAGCCTATTGATCATCATTTCACAATTTATGTAAATCAAACTATCCCATTGTACACCTTAAACTTATACAGTGATGGATGTCAATTATCTCTCAATAAAGCTGGAAAAACTCACACTAAATGTTAATGTAATTTACACATTCACATTAGTCTCATTCAGGGCATGATTCAGAAAACTTGACACTGTCTTACTTATATTTTTATCAGTAGCACCTTTCATAATGTTTATGAACATGAAATACAATTAATTTATTAAAAAAGAGAAGTTGGGGGTGACCTTTCCACCCAGAAGCACCCAGCAGACCTGGTCCTTAGCCGTGACGCTTTCCGGCCTGGCACATGGGGATCTGCTGACCCAGAAAAGGTCAGAGATACGTGGGAATCAGTGCCTGGAAGCAGACCCCCCCCCACCAAGGGCCTTCCTGGTGGCTTTTCTCTTCTGTCTCTTTTAAGGGGAGAGACTTCAATGAATGTCTGGGCTGTTTAATGTGACTAAATTGTCCCTGAAGGCACTTTATTATGGCCATTGTTAAAAAAACACATTAATAAAATTTTCATCAAGTTTTTCAGTGTGCTAAACTGGTTTCTTCTACATGCAGATAACCAGTGGGCACCACGGTCCCCGTTTTACAGATGGGGCAACTGAAGCCCAGGTGGGAGATGGGACTGGCCCAAGGTCACACAGCCAGGAAGCGGCAGAGCAGGGACTCTTTTCTCTCCACAGCACCAGGACAGCAGGGTTGTTCTGATATGTGCTGCGTGACCCTGGGCAGGTCGCTGCCTCAGGAAGCTCACTGCGAGGAAGGATGGATGGGAAGGTGGCGGAAACGGGTTCACGAGGAGGAAGAGGGGTGGCTTGCATTCCTGGACTGCTGCCCTCCTCCCCGAGAAGCGGTCTGGCCTCCTGGTTACACACAGATGGTGTTTGGGGATCCCTTGTCCTGCTTTGCAACTGAATAATGGTCTGTGTGATCATTTCCATCATCTCTCCCTTCTCACCTCATTCCTCATTCTATCCCCACTGCCCAGCACTGAGCCTGGTAGACAGTGGGTACTCAATAATTATTCACCATATGAATGCTAAATAAATAATTCAGTTGTGAGATCACAGGCCAGGAGAGGGTCTGCAGGGAATAATCCAGGGAGGGCAGCAGGGCCCATGGCAGGCACCCCACAGAAGGAGAGGGCAGGGCAGAGAGCCGGCTTTTTCACCCACGAAGCCGGGAGCATTGTTCATCTCTCACAGGGCTGGCTCGTGACTCGGAGGAGGAAATGACTGTCAAGTTTGGGGGAATAGTAGGTATTCTGTAAGAATCTCCCTGTCAGAACCTGACCCTGTAAATCAACTAGGCCGACCCTTCTATGTTCAGGATGAGGAGACACAGGCCCAAGGCAGAAATGTTTTAAGAGTCTCACAGCAAAGAGGGCCGGGGCTGGGGCGAAGGCAATTGCAAACATATTCATGGGGGCGATCGGAGACCTCAGAAGGCGACTCCAGCCTAGTTTGCGCAGGAATGACCCTAGCAGCTGGATAAAGGAGGTTGCAGAGAGGTAAGCTTGTCAAACTTACTAATACTGCATAGGACATGCGTATACGAAAAAACATGACTTGCTGTTTATCTGAAATTCCAGTATAACGGGGTACCCTGTATTTTATTTGGCAACCATACCCGGACTGTCTGGAGGGATCCCTGTGTGACCCACATCCAGCACAAGTTAATGATACCCAGGAAATGAGAGGAATCAGATACTCTGGCTGCCTGGTCTGAAAACCTCCACCTGGGTCAAAGTGAATATCTTGGGACTTAAGGGTCACTGTCCCGCAGGCACGCTCCTCCTGCCCAGAGACACTGATCGTGGCATCCTTCCCACTGGGCAGCACCTGGCCTTAGGTTCTTCATCAGAACACGATCTGTCTCTCTGGGCTCAGTAAGCTTAATGGATGAGAGAAAGCTCTCATGTCCAGAGTCGGTTGGTCAGGGGCAGGCAGGGTGCCCGGAAAACACTAGAGGAGCAGCAAGAGAAGCAGAAGCTCGCAGCGCCACTTGACCCTGAAAACACATTAAGAACCATACCCACCTTGCGGGGGCAGGACGTCGTGAGGCAGGCACCGGCTCTTCATGACACGGTGGCCCTGGCAGGACCCCAGGGCAAGCGCTCAGGAATGAGCAAAGGAGGGAGCGAGCACTGGGGAATCTTCAGGGGAGAGAGAGCACGTGGGCAGGTGACAGGGCAGCCGAGTCCCGGGAAACGGAGGAGCAGGCGATCCAAACCGCCCGGCTACTGCTAGGGATGGAGGCGGGAGGGGGGACGTGATACGGGAACTGAGGAGTCCACGCACAGAGCCCCACGCATGGTGGGCCACCGAGCTCCCAGGCTGGAGTGGGGCCAGCCTGTAGGCACACATGCTTTTGCCCATTTTGCAGAGAATACCCAGGTCAGAGAGGGAGATCCCTCCCAGCAGGACACTGGCTGCTAGATGGCAGAGCTGATGCCCGTCCAACACTAGGCACTGCCACCCCAGGAGCTACACTGGCGAAATGACTCCAGACCAAAAGCACAGGTGACAACCCAGATTGAAGCAGGATGGGGCAGGGGGGCAGTCCTGTGGGGCTGAGCCATGAACCCGAGAAATCGGACACTATGTAGTAATGTAAATAAGTGTCAGCATGGAGTTAAACTGTAGGACACGCAGCTGGTGCTGGAGAATTGCTTGGTGGTGTGGGGAAAAAAACCCACAGATTAGAATTGTAACCCCTCTCCTTGAAGAAATCCCCATCTGACCTGTTAGGGCTGAGAGCCAAGACAGGAAGATAAGTCTAAGGAATCGTCTACCTGGGGCCAAGCTTCCTGCCACAGGTGAAGCCAGAAGAGGAGGTGCCCGCTTACCCTGGCCGTTTAGGGGCCCCATCTCCCAGCAGCCGCTATGTGGACGACCACAAGCCAGAGACGTGGGCCAAGACCCAGGCTCCCTGTCCTGACACGAGGCTGACCTTGAGTTGGCCCCTGCACCCTTGAGCCTCAGATTTCTCACCTGTTGCATGGGGACAGTAGTCCTACATGTAACACATGTGGTAGTCCTAAACTACAGTTTAAAGATGATCCAAGTATTAAAGATGGAAAACATTTTTGAGAGCTGCAAAGGGCTGTACATGCTATTAGCAGTCCATATATTCAAACAGGTGTCAAAAATAGTAACAGCAGCAACAGAAATAGCAGTTATGATGATAACCACCATTTATTGAGCAACTGCACTGTGCCAGTCACTATACTAAGAACTTCCGTAAGTGGTTCTTCCCTGATCCTTAAAACAGCCAGAGAAGGGAGAGTGTAAGATGTCTAATTTTCAGAGGACCAAGGGCCCAAAGAAGTTAAGTGACCTGCCCTGGGTCACACAGCAAGGTAGAGGCTAAATGACACTGACACCCAGCTTCACAGGACACTTGAGCCCAGATTTTAATCACACTTCTTCTCTCTAAAGGGTGTACTTATCAACCTCGGAATCTGGCTGAGTACTCACAGCATTTCTTGTTTACTGAGGTTTTATTTTCTCCCCCTGATAAAGAAGGCTGGCAGACCGGGAGCTGCTTCTCTGAATGGATTGATTTAAATCCTCGGGCCCTGAAAGCCGAGGCAGGGGCTTCCCAGGGAGGGGCCCCCATTCCTCGGTGCCTGAGGGCTGTCATGGATGACAAGTGGGAGCTTAAATTAGGACAATTTCTGAGAGTCAGTGACTTGGCATTAGGACCCAGCGTCTTAAAAAGGCACATCCCCTTTACACTGGCAATTTCAATTTCTTGACTAGATCAACGTATAAAAGACACCCAGGAAAAGATGTTCACTGCCTTCAGTTTCGCAAATTGAAAAAGTTCTGGAGATCGGTTGCACAACGGAACGGCAGGCTTAAAAATGATTAAGATGGTCAATTTTGGTATGTATTTTACCACAGTTAAAAATAGAAAGGAAAAAAAAAGATGTTCACAGCAGAGTGGTTTATAAGAGAAACGGCAAACAGCCAATCTCCCATCGCTAGGGGATTAATTAAATAAATGATGGTCTTCCCAACAAATCAAAACAAATTACAAGAGGAGGTCAGCTAACTGTGGCCCCCAGGTCAAATCCAGCAGCAGCTTGTTCTTGTAAATAAAATGTTACTCCCACACAACTACACCCACTCATTTGCATATTGCCTACAGACTGTTTCAGCTACAACTGACTGTGTTTTAGCTACAATCACAGAGGTGAGACCAGCAGAGGAGACCAGTGGAGGCGAGAACACATGGCACACAGCCCCAAAGACATCCTAGCCAACCCCCCAGCCCTTTAAGGAAGGTTTACTGAGCCCTGACTTAGAAGACCAAAAACCCAGAAAAGTGCTTAGAGATACATGGGGGTGGGGGTGGGGTGCAGGACCACATATACAGCCTCACTCTGAGTTCAATTTCAGAAGGAAAACTTTAAGCAAGTATATTTACCTATGTTTATAAATGCAGTTAGATGGTTATCTCCGGATGGTAAGAATACAGATGAATTTTTTTCTTCTTTCAACCTTTCTGCACTTTCCAAATTTTCTGTATTATACTTCCCAACACTAGAGGAAATAATTATGTGACCCAATAGAAGGGCTAGCTAATGCTACAATGGTCATCATATGCAACACAAATGCATCAAGTCAGTATGGTGTACACTTTAAACTCACACAATGTTGTAGGTCAGATACATCTCAATTTTTAAAAATGTACTACTTTTCTCAATAAATAATAAATACCACTTTCTCATTGTCTTGGCCCTTCAAAGGGGCAAGTGGTAAGGTTGCTGCTCTTGCAAAACAGGTCTTGGGTCTGGTATCAACACCTGATCCTGGCCACAGCTGACAACCTAGGGGTGGGGTAGGGGGACAAGACTCTCTTGCTTAAGACCCACCAAGGAGGATGGATCTGATTTTCAGCTGAGGAGGGTGAGGGGTCTGCTCTGGGGAGATTAAATGAGAAAAGGCACTGATGTGCTTGGTACTGATTTTTACTAGGCCTACTGAGTGCTTCAAAACTCCACAGTGATGACACCGTGATCCTGGCCCCTGACCCCGTGGCCGCCATCTTTCCATTCCTCCTGGATGCTGTTACTGTCCCATTTTACAGGTGGGAAAGCCAAGGCTCAGGTTCAGTGACTCTACTCTCAAGGTCACACAGCTGGCACAGAGTGGAGCCAGGATTTGAACCCAGGGCTGTCTAACTCTCCACCTCTATAGACTTTCCACTATATGGGTTGTCCCAGCAGGAAAAACGTTCGACTGGTTCATTAAAAACTCAAAAGTCTGCTGAATGGCTGACAAACACCCACACATCAGTCATCTCCCAGATGCACACACCCGTGAGGGGCTCGTGAGTGATTATCACCCCCTTTCTCAGTCAGGAACCTGGAGGTCTCAGCTAAGAGGGCTTCATACCTCCTAGTGCTCAGACTTCATTGTTGACACCTTATGTTCTCTCAAGATACCCACCTCCAAATCCTGCTGCCGGCCATGGCAGGGGGTCAGGGAGCCCTTTCAGAGAGTAAACCAGGCAGGCAGCTTGGAGGAGGTGTCATACAGGCCTGAGAACAAACCCACCTCTCGGCCTCCACTGCTTCTCCTATAAAATGGGCCCCCACCCAAGTGTGGCCAGATCAGCAGGCCTCAGAGAAGAATAACAGTGGTTGGCTTCTGTTTATTGTCTGTAAAGCCTCCAGCCTGGGTAGGGGCCCGGCCCCTTGCACAAGACTCTCTTTATCTGGAAGCAGAATTCATATTCCAGCTTCACAGCAGCAGGCACCTGGCTTCCAGGCGGCCCTGGGCTACTCATTAACCAGTGTGAGGCCTTGGGAAGGGGCCTGACCAGAATCTGTTCCCAGCTGGGGAGGGGCCGGGGCTGTGCTGGGTGGTGTGGGCACCGGGGCCACATCAACAGGGGCTCAAATCCTTCCTAGCCCTGTGACCTTGCGGGGAGTCAACTCAGCATCCAAGTCTCAGTTTCCCCATCAGTCCAATGGCGATGGTATCAGTGCCCACCTCACAGGGATCCTCCTCCTCTGAGGACGGCAGGAGTCTATGAGGTGCCTCACCGTGCCTGATACAGAGTAAGCACTCAATAGACGTATTGTGCCATTTTTACAAAAAGAACAACGGCACCCACATACAGGACTATCGTAGAATAAAATGCTCTCCTATGTATTAAACCTCTCAGCGCCATGCTGAGTGTACTGTTAAATAGTTCGACAAATGTTAGTGATTACTCTTATTGACCTTTATGAAGATCACTGACCAGGACTCTGGTGGCTGACATGGAATGGGCATCTCCAGTGCCCACTTGGAAGCTGGTAGGTGACACCGGGGACACACCTGCCTGATTTCCACATCTGATGTCACAACATGAGAGCAGGTCTCCACAGGGTCTGGTGGCCAGGGGCTGCTCATGACAGAGCACCCCAGTTTGATGACTAGGATGAAATCCGGTCACCCCTGGCAGCAGCAGGCCAAGGGTCTCCAGGACTCTTCCCATATCCTAGCTTCCTAGGTCACCCCAAACCAACTAAGCCCCGACCCTGGACAAGTGGGAGCTTGTCTACGGGCACTACGGAACCCCCACTCCATGAGACATTTCTGCCCAGGAAGACAGGTTTTTAAATCCAAGACCAGAATCCACTAGTGGGTCAGGGCCATCGTTTTATATCTATCATTTTATAAACAAGAATAGAACAAAACAGGGCCTTGCAGATGGTGAAGATATGAGTTACTACTTTGTGAAACTTTGGTTTCGGTTTCATGCAGTGTGTACATATGCGAGTACACACGGCATCCTGTCATCGAGTGTATTTCTTACTGTCACGACTAAGTGACTCTGGAAGCCCCTCGAGCCAGGGTATTTTAAATGGAGCTGAAGACCACACCTGCAAAAGAGTGACTGAGTCAGGTACCTGCCCCCATTAAAGCCCTTTTAGAAACACCATTGTGCTCCTGATCTAGAAAAAAAAGCCTTCTGTAAATAGGAGACTATTGGCACAGTGTCATTAAGGTCTGTAGATTAGATAACAGAATTGTGTCAATGTTAAATGTCCTGGGGTTGATCATTGTGTGTGCTTATATAAGAGGATGAATGGCCTTGCTCTTGCGAAACACATGCTGAAGGATTAGGGGTAAAGGGCCATCATGCCTGCATTTACTCCCCAATGAGTCAGCAAAAAAGTAGAAGAATATTAATTTGACTGTCTTTATTGCATATAGAGAGAGAAAGAGAAGCAGCCCATGCAGCAAATATTAACAATGGGAAAGATCTAGGTGAAGGGCGTGCAGAAGAGCACTGTAACATTCGTGTAACTCCTCTGGAGGATTTTAAGTTTTTAAAAATAAAAATCTTAATAGAAAGACAAGTGGGATAGCAGCCCCAATCCCTGGAACTTGGGAACTAAGCAGCTCACCCTTTCATATGTGTCTGACCACAGTCCTCAGAATCAGCTCAGGGAGGCTGTCACTGCTTGGGGGCAGAGCCAGGATGGGGTCCAGGACAGGCCTCCACAATCAGGGCTCAGCCCATTTGCAGGGCTGCCTCCAGGGCACAGGTGGGCCTAAGTGGCCAAGCCAGGCCATGGGCCCACCACCCAGAGGTGCCATGTGAACAAGTTCATGGGCTTCAGATGTTCTCTCTCCTCCTCCTAGAGCCTGGAGGAGACACCTGAAATTCCTGAGTGCCCCATCTCAGGTCACCAAGGCACAGCAGGGAGACACCAATGCTGCGGGGAGGTCAAATACCACTTACGTTTTGGAGCCTCCTCCGAAAGGGCTGGTGTTCTGGACCTGTTGAAATGAGGGGAAGCAGAGGAGAGAAGAGATGTGGTCAGGTCGTGACTATACATGGGATTCGGTCTTCTTCCACGTGTGACCACCCAAGTCAAACACACTGGGAGGGACTGAATCAACACCCAGCGGGGCGGGGATGGGGACAGTAGCCCAGGCACTCCCGAACATAAGCACATGCTCACACACCCAGATACACACCGACCCACGTGTTCGTGCACACTCACACACTTGCTTGCACACCCCTGCCCTGGATGCAGTGTCCCTGAAACTATCGAGGGCAAGGACCACAGGAGAGGGAGCCTCTTCTTGCTGGCTGTGAACAGGTAAGCCACCTCCCTAGCACCTAGCCTAAGTCCAGGTTCCTGCGAGCCGCCCACGGGCCCAGTCACGTGCCCAGGTCCGTGACTGAGTGTTCTCTGTGAGCACTAGATGCACCAGGGCTAGACAGAGGCTGAGGGAGGCGCTGGGGGCCCTGGATTCTAGGAAAATAGGATACTTACCAAGTGGTTAGTGGTAAGGCTCATTGTGCCAAGGAAATCTGTTGAACCTTGCTAAGCTAAGCAGTCCCTGAATGTGATTGACCCCAGAAGCCTTTTTTGTTTTTTTTAAAGGAAAATAGAACACCTCCTGTTCTTTGGAACTTGGTTTGGGAAAATATTCCAAGAGGGGGCAGATTCCCTCTACCTCTCATTCCACCAGCAGAGCTGTGCTGGAAGGCTATCCTGGTTTCCTGGATATAAAAATGCAGAAAACCAGGAAACGGTTTGTTATCAACAAAGATCTTACATTTCAATGAAGTTAAATGGATCAGCAGAGAAGGATAGGGCAGAGGCCTGAGGGGCTGAGTGCTTCTTTCCTCACTGGACCTGCAAACCTGCCCCTTCCTCAGACTCAGAGATGCAGCCCCCAGGAGTCTACAGAGCTCCTTGCCCCCCACCCCCGAATCAAACCACCTCACAGCTACGTCAGGGCCCCACACTCAACAGGTTCACAAAGATGCCCACTGTGTCCAAGGCGTAAGTGGGGCATGAACGTCCAGTACCTTACTGAGCACCTGCTATGGGCCAGGCACCGTTCTGAGGACTGGGAGCACAGCAGCGAACAAGCCAGATGAGGTCCCGGCTCTCATGGAGCCTGGAACACTGTGGTAAAGGCCAGCACATCCCAAAGATGCTCTGGAGGTTTCATCTTCTGGATGGGGCAAGGCTCTGCAAAGGCTGGGGTGGATTTCTAATGTCTGCAATGGGTGTAGGCAGTGGAAGTAGCAATGGTACTTTGCCATCCCAGACTATACCACGGGAAGGGGGACAAAGGGAAAGATAAGGCAGCATGTTTAACGCACAATTAATTATAAGCACAATGCTAAGGCAACCAGAGGAAGGAGGGTAATTCTAACCTGGGGTGAGACCTCAGCAGTTCCATGAGGCCAATCCAGCTCAGAGAGGAGGATAATAAGAATAGCATTAAGTGCCTGTGAATCTCGCCTGCTGGCACTCATGCCCCTTCTGGGGTCAGCCTGCATCTATCCACATGAAGACCCTGACATGCACATTCTCAGGCCATGGGGTTCTGTGTGGGCCAAGCCCACCTCCCCCTTCCCAGGTGGGGAGGCGAGCAGGCCCAGCCAGTCACTCAATGGTCTCAAGGACAGGCACGTGACCAAGCCGGGACAATGAGGATGATTGACAGGAACTTATGCTAAAAATATTGGCATTAAGAAAAAAGAAGGCTCTTTCTAGGCTGAGATGACTATGCTGGGAGGGGGAACACCCTGTGCAGCTGGGACAACAGACCAGGAACGTGGTGCCCAGAAGTGAAGAGAAAAAAAGTCCCAATGACAGCTCTCGGCACCTGGATCCAGCCATGCCTGAAGGCTTAATCCAGCCATGATCCTTGGGCTTTTCTATTTAAGAAGTCAGTAAATGATTTTTTTTAAGTTAGTTTGAATTGATTTCTGCCACTTGCAACCCTAAGAATCTAGACCTATACCCTGCTTTGAATGTGCTATGTAATTTTATGCTTGCCCCCGGATCTGATACTCAGGCCATCAGAAAAATGGGGCACTGATGAAATGACATCTCAAGTCCTACAGCAGCCCTGGTAGTCTAGCTACCAGGAGGCTATTGTAAAGGTTAGGATTGACTCTCCCTGACCCCAGGGCATTTGGCCAGAGACAGTGAAATCACCTTCTCAAAGTTAAGCCTGAAGGGCTTATTAAAACAGAGCACTGGGCCCCACCCCAGGGTCTGAGTCAGCAGGTCTGGGTGGGGCCAGAGACTCTGCATTCTAACAAGCTACCAGGGATGACCAGACTGCGCATCATGCGGTCACCACATTCTGAGAACCCAGATTCCAGATCTGTCCTACTTTCCCCAGTTGCTTGTGGCAGGTGCCCAGTGCAAAAACAAAGCCCCAGCCAGGCTAGAGACCACAGCCCCTCGGTCTTCAAAGCAGACCCTCAAAATTAAGGAAAGTGTCTGTGTAATTAATTGAAAGGATGAGCCAGTCTTTAAACAATGAAAGAACCAGGTCCCAGCTTAGCCCCACCCCCACATTGCCGACCCTTCCAGCCAGCAAACCTGGGATTTATACATAATGGGGAAGCTGTGAGAGTGACCTGGTGCCTCCTTGGGCTCCCGCAGGCCCCACACTGGTCTTCCAGAAGCTGCCAGCATCCCCCAATAGCTCCCTGCACCAGGCAGCAGGCCAGCACCAAATCCCGCTGCAGGCCTGCTCCTGACACACTGCCTTGGGCCGCCCTGCTGTCAGCATGGCCTGGCTGGCCCTGGGCTCTCCCTGATTTACATCTGAGTTGGCTGCCTTAAAAAGTCTCCTGTGGCTTTTGGACCATGGACACTGCAGAAAACGGCTTCCCCACCAGCATCCTTTCCAAGGTGGCGCTAGCCCAGAGGGCCGGGCCTGGCTCAGCCGCCTCCCAGCTGTGTGACCTTGGGCAAGTTCTCTGCTCTCTCTGGGGCCTCAGCCTTTCACATGCAAAATGGGAATAATGGTATCTTTTGTGATGATTAGGATGATGGTTAACAAAGCACAGGGCCTAGCTTACAAAGTGTAGCTTGTGCCCCATAGCTCTCATTTACCTCCTTTATTGAAGAGCCCCCAGACCAGCAGCTTCACATTGCCAATAATTTGGTTAGAAATGCAGAACCTTAGGCCCCACTTGAGTCCTCCTGCAGGTAAATGGAGCATTTTAATAAGATCCTAAATGAGGTCTGCAACTTCCAGGCCTGAGCCATACTGATGTGTGTGTCGTCCGTTACTGCAGCATTCCAACCAAGGCCCAGATGTGCCAACAACCCCCAGGCCTGGAAGAAGGGCAAGCAGGGGTCAGAGGTAGAGAAGGAGGTAATGTTACGAGAAGGAAGAAAAACTATTCAGTCTCAGCCTCCCAATTTATGTTGAGCCCCTAGGCAGCCCAGGGGAGAGGAAGGGACACAGGCTGGATGTGTCCTGCACTGAGACTTGGCTATAAGGAGGTACTGATCGCCAGACTTAACTCACAGGCTCAGCCAAAGCAACAAAATATACTGGAAACATTCCAAGTGTCAGACTTGGGCTTTTGGCAGAGTCCCGGTGCCTCTGTTCCTCTCCAGAGAAGGCTGAATCTTTTGCATTCAAGGAGGCAAATTACCCTGTCTACCTGGAGGGCACCACCACACTCACAGCAGAGGCTGGCAGAGGGGCTGCCCTGAAGGTGCATGCCTCAGTCTGGCGCGCGGGGCTGGGGGTCACTGCAAGCCTCACGGGGAGCGGGATGTGGGCTGCCTGGATCGCCCCAGCTCCAGCCTTGAACTGCACCGCACAACATCCCACCCCCACTGTGAAAGCCCTTCGGGGGGGGGCCCCCCTGGAGGGCTGAAAAGGGGAAGCCTAAGGGGTAGATGCTCACGAACCATGCCCAGATGCTACGCAGTTCAACCTTGTTGATGGAACAGCCCAGGAATGCTTCCTTCCACCTGCCCAGATGCAATGGCAACACAGTCCTGTGCCTCCAGGGCCCACTGAGGAAGCAGTCAGTGGGCTGGGGGCACACTGTCGAGTCCAGGGTGGGGGGTGGGGAGGCTGCCAGTACCTTCAGGGGAACCAAATGGCCAGATGAAGATGCAAAGAAAAAAATCACGTGTTGAAAAACATTGGCTCAAATTTTTAAAACTCTGTGTGGACAACACAAAACCTACCTTTGGCCCTGAGCTGCCTGCCCGTGGAGACCATTTTGCTGCAAACTGCTATCATTTTTTCAGGCCTGGGGTTCAATCTACACCTTCCACTGGTGAGAAGCCAAAGACGCAAACTGATTCTGCTTAGTACTGGTGGAGAAGGGCTGCCAAGTTTGGGGGCAGGGGGGGTTTCTTTTTTTTAAAGGTCCGTTCTGATCTATGTTCTTCTAGTAATGCAAGAAAAACCCACCTTGTTCCCCAAAGAAATCTTTTTTACTAAAATGTCATTGCTACAGCTCTGCTCAGAGCATCTCCACAACTCCAGTCCCCAAACTGGGATGCCTCCCGTCAGAGTGAGGGCTAAGACACCTTGAAAACCAGCAGGACAGCAATCTCATCCTTACAGGGGGCCCACCGGAGCGGCACCCCACACATGCAGCGACGACACGTGCTCCCCAACAGAGAGAAGGAAGGGTCTTCCCCCCTTTTACTCAGTAGGTATTTCCCCCAAACATGATTTCCTTACAGGTTAGGACTGAGGACCTGAGAGCGGAAAGGGCTCGCCTAGCTCATACAGCACGCCAGTGGTCAGGGCATCGAACCCTGGTGTCCCGGTGGCCCCGTGATCACTCATTAAATTGTTTTGCGGTTAGCTGCATGAGGGCATGTGTTCATCAGTCTTTTTCACCCCCTGTATCCCCAGGGCCTAGAACAAATAAACATATTTGGTGGATGGAAGCATGATGAGGAATATAATTTCCGAGCCTGGACCCACTCACATATTCAAGCCACAGGCTCTCATTTCAGGGTAGAGGAAACCAGACCCTTTATCTGTATACCAAGCACCTGCTGTGAGCTAGACCCTATGCTAGACGCTGGAGCATCTGTTCCTCTCCAGATGTGCCCCTATATAGGTGGCTGGACAGAGGGCTGAGGACTTGACAAGGCTTAGCTTAGGGCAGGATGACATGACACCACTTTGACTCATATAATCTTTTTGGAGCACTTACTATGTGCCCGGCACCATTAAGGGGCTCAAGGAAAGCTTCATGGAATAGGCAGCTTCAAGCTGGCCCTTGAAGAGTGGGGATAAGGGGGGAAGGGAGGGGCCGAGCAGGCTGAGGCAGGGGCAGGGCCCGAGGGTGTGGGCAGAGTCCAAACAGCCCAGGGCTCGGTCTGGGAGCAGAACCCAGCCAGATCACTAGGAGAGGGGAGAAGTGGTAGTAGATAAGAGAAAACACTGGCCAGGGGCTAGATCATGAAAGGCCTCGAGTGCCAGGCTAAGGAGTTTGGACTTGATTTCACAAAGCACTAGGGAGCCACTGAAGGCTTCTGAGCAGGAGAGGGCCATGCTAAGAGCTGGCCCCCAAATGGTACAGAGATGTGCCCAGGCAGGAGGCATGCAGGCTGCTGAGCAACCTATGGTTTTGGGCTGTGGCACTCTCTCCACCAGAGACACAGGTGCCATCTGGTGATAGAATGGATGTCCTTGAAATCATGGCCTGAGTCCTCCACCAGGGCCGAGCAGCCATCATGGGGCAAAATAGCAGAGCCTTCAGGACGGCCACTCTGCTGAAATCCACTTCACCCTCCGCCTCCACCCCCACCCCCAGTGCAACGGGCAACCTGGCTCAGGTTCAAGACAACCAGAAAGGGGACGGTGGAAGATGGCAATGAGTTGGAAGAACCGTGGGAAGGGTGAGACTCTCAGAAAGTCTAATGTGGACCAAGCCTCCGCTTAAGGAGACTGAAGTTGGGCGGTACCAGGGAGGACCCAAGGTGTGCAGAACCGCGAGAACTCAGCTCTCCTGCCCTCCAGCCCGGGGCTGCGGGGACACACACAAAGCCTTTTGCAGCTGCCTCTATTCTACTCTACACAGTGGCCAGAGCTGCCCACCAGGAGACCGGCTCCCTGCTCCTCTCTGAGCAGGTGGTCCTGCTTTCCAGGTTCCCACCCACCCACCCAAATCCCAGATTCTACAGGTGTCTCCGGAGCAGCCAAGCCCTAAGGCATCTGTTAGATCAGTACAGCTTTGCCTTCTCACCCTTTCTCATTAGCTGTGATAAAATCGGGATCTAAGTGTGGTGAACTTGTCAAGAAAGTTTGAGACAGGTAAAAACATTGTCTTGAAATTCACCTGTTTACTGAATGATCACTGCATGGTAGGTGGGGCTGGAGTTAGAACAATGGCCCTTCTGATGGCTTATCTTCCTGTGCTGACCTGAGCCTCAGTCTACTCACTAATAAAGTGGGTGGGCAGGGAGGTCAACTCAACCATTCCAAAGTCTCCACACTCCCCAGTCAATGGCTCACTCTCCCTAGACCTTCCACGGTTTTCCCTGCCTGCCTTTGGCATAAACCTCCTGGGATTATTCATTAACCTCTTCCTGACAGATCTTCTCCCCTCCCCTGTGTGTGAGCAACCTGAGCTTGGGGGCTATTTGATTTATTTACCCCTGCCCTCCTGGACTTGGCACCGTGCCTGACACCCAGTGGTTGCCCAGTAATTTGCATCTCCGCTAGTCGAACAGGGATGGGCTTTGGTCTTAATTTTTCCCATTTCTGGGCTGTGTGACCGGGGCAAGTCACTTTTCTGAGACTGGATGAGCTCACCTAGAAGACGGAGTTAAGAAGCACCAAGTCAGGCACAAAGCTGCTTAAGGGCCAGACGGGAGATAAGGCAAATTGCCTTGGGCTGCTTCTCTGCCCACCTTCAGGGAAAGTTCAAAGTCATTGCATGGTGGCATTTCATTCACCGAGCTGGTAGCACTTGGGGTGATTAAGACAGGCCAGACTAAGTCAGTGATTCCCAAATGCAGACTAGCTGTTCAGAATGGCCTGGCAGATCTGTATGTTCTGACAAGCAACCATTCCACAACGGTCTGTTGTTTGAATAGAGTTGGGTGGCAGAACCGAGAACAGTATGATGTGTTATTTTCGTTAACAACAAAACAAAACTACAGCTAAAGCCTGCTGAACAGAATCAAAATAACCCCTGGATCAAGGAGGAAATCAAAACTGAAATGAAAACACATCTAGAGAGTTATAAAAGGACTATGTCCGTGTGGACATCTGAGGGGTACAGTTAAAGCTGTAGGAAAATGGCAGATGAAAATGTATAATCGGAAAGGCCTTCATTGTTATTATAGGAGATGACGGACTGTCAGTCAGATGGACCAACTGAAGATTAGATTGCACTTGCTTTATAAATGATCTTTAAGGATCACTTTTAGTTGACACAGTTTTGTATTGCTTGAGCTATATTATTTTTGAATTATTTTATAAGAGAATCCTTTGGCAATTTCTCAAGCAAGTTAACATAAATTTTCCCTGGGACCCTGGAGTTCCACTCCAAAATTTTTGCTGGGACCCAGAAGCATCCCCAGAAAGGCCTGCAGATGAATGCTCATAGAAGCTTTATTCCTAATGGCCCCTAATTGGAAACAACCCAAATGCCCATCAACAAGAGAATGGATAAACACCTTGCCATACCTCTGTACAATGGACTACTACTCAGCAATAAAAAAAAGACCCATTCATACTCTCAAAAGCATGAATGATTTAAAAAACATTAGGCAGAAAGAAGCCAGACATGAGTATATACCACACAAGTCCATTTATCTGAAGTTCTAAGCTTGACAAAACTAATTCATGGTGATAGAAATTGGAACTGGTTGCCTCTGGTTGAGGAAAGGCACAGGGCAGCTTTCTGGGGGCGCTGGAAAAGTCCTGTATCTTTATCTGGGTGGCAGTTACACAGCTGTATAAATTTGTTAAAACTCATCAAACTGTAACAGAATCTTTGCATCTCACGGCATGTAAATTATATCTCAATTTAAAAGTATTTCTTAAAAAGCCCCATGAAAAAGTACAGATTTTAAAATACAGATTCCTAGGCTTTACCACCCAGGAGTTCTGATTCGGTGTGTCCAGGCTGGGCCCAGATATCTGATTTCATTTTTTTTTTTCTTAAATAGGTAACCCAGGTAATTCTGGTGCCTGTCTAGAGCTAGTGCTGCCGGACCCCTACCCCCACACCCCTCTCCCTTTTTATTGTTTTGGGGGATTTGTTGTTTGTTTTTACAAGAGAGAGTTGGTTGACTTACAGAGCTTTAGATGTAGAACAGCAATTTTCACTCTGCTTTTTCCCTGCCTCCCCTAAGCCCCGCTCCCTCAGCTCAGGTTTCCAAAGGAAGCCTCTGACCAGGTGAGGTGGGAAGGGAAACCCCAAGGGCCTGCCCAGGGCAGACATAACTCACCCTATAGACGCCAGGGCTGCATGCACTTGGGAGGTTAAAGCCAGTAAGTTAATGGCCTGTGTACCTGTTAAACAGCATGTCCAGGCCTTCACCCTATGTTTACAGAAGAGCTCAGGGCAAGATTCACTGGCATGGAAAATGCTTTGTGCCCTGACCAGCGGTGGCCGGGCCACGCTTGGTCTCCTGGAGCCCAGCCTAGTCCCTCATTCACCATGAGAGGTCTCCTGGGCTCCCAGCTTTTACTGGCTTCCCCACTTCTGTCCCCAAACCCAGTCTGATGCTCTTTCTATCCCTGAAGCCCTCAGGATAAAGTCTAAGCCTTTTACCCAGCTCCCAAGGCCCTCCATCACCTGGCTCCTTTCCTCACTCCAGCTAGGCCCTGGGAGGCTTATCTACAGACATGCTTGGCTCTTTCATGCTGCTGTGCCTTTGTACCTGCTATGCCCCCGGTCCGTATGCCAGCCCATCCCGTTCCTCCACTTACGGGAGATGCCAACTCTGACTTCACCAACTCTAAGCAATTTTAGTGCCTTCTGCCTATGACCCTGCCATCACTGCACAGTCACCTGAGTCTTCTCCACATCACCCCATGGACAGCATAGCAGCTGCCACGCTGTCCTACCTCCCTCTGGACTGTGAGCTCCTCGGAAGCCGCATTCTACCCAGAACCCAGGGCCTGGCCAGAACTGACCTTAGCAAGGTTTATAAACCAACTAAGTGAGGCACATAAAAAAAGAGTTGTCCTTCACACTTGAAGTCTACCCTGGGCATATCCACATCCATGGCTCCTCCTCAGAACCCATAAATTCAGACAAACATGTTAGCCGGGGTAAATTGGCCAACATGGAGGAATGAGATGTAGCCCTCAAGGACTATGACTCTTGCTTATGACCTTCTGCAGAAGTAGGGGGGGGGATCGGCCTGCACCTGCTGGGTTGAACCTGCAGTGCCACGGGTGGTCCTGACTCACACCCAGACCCAATTCAGCTGTGGCCAAGCTACATTCCAGGCGCTCCTTGTAATTCACTTTTTAGCTCTTTCCTATATACAGGAATGTATTCAATGACTCACAAGTGCCTTATCATTTTGGGGCCTTTGGAAAGACTTTCAGGTAAGTAAGGCTCCCAAATCCTGTGACAGGTTGAGGTGGATGCACCGGAGTTAGAAAAACTATCTCCAGAGGCCAAGTAGCCTACTGGGGGACTGGCACTTGCATAGGCAGTGGCATGGCTCCCCCAGAAGGCAAAAAGAAAGGAGACTGAGAAACTAGAGACAGAATCAAGGTGCCAACGTGTCCCATGCACTCACCCTCCAGCCCTGAGGGCAAGGGCATCTTTGGCCCTTGTTTTCCCGGGGTCCAATTTCAGCTCTCCAGGACATCAGTGACTACAGCTCCATGGGGCGCAAACTCACAGCTGGCCAAGGGAAGGCCTCTGAAGCCCAGTCCTGCTTCTGTCCAATCAAGGCAAAGTCCTCTGGATGGCTCTCAGTCTGCCCATCTGTAAATGGGACACTACCCACTTGGGCCTCCACTCTCTGCAGAGTAGATGTGCCTCAACTGCCACAGGACGAGAGGAGAGGGACGGGACAGGGGAGGTCAACTGCAGCTGAGCCACGGGTCAGCACACGGACCTCTCTAAAGGACATAAGCTCTAGAGTGCACCCCTTGGCCCCTGCCCCGGTGACCTCGTGACAATCCTCTAATCGGCAGCTCTGAAGCTGAGCCCTGCTTTGTAGCTTACCACAGACTTATTCAGCCTCATGTCCCCCAATCCCCTCAAGGACGCAGTGAGGCCAGCCCTGGCATCCTTGCTGCCCAGACACCGTGACCTGCCGACTAAGACAGAGGCCCACTATTTGAACTCAGCTCCCTGGAGACATGTTCTTGCCTCTCAGTCCTTGCTTATCGCATAACCAGTCTACTCTGCCCATTTCACAGATGAGGAAACTGAGGCCAAAAAGAAAGGGTGCCCAAGGTCAGCTGGGTGACGAGCCGAGCCTAAGATCTAGCCATCGTGCCAATCCGTCCTACGGGTTCCCAGCCAGGGCCCTTGCGCTCCCTCTAATCCCCTCCAACACCAGTCTCATGAAATTCCCTCCCCCGCTCCACCCTCACACCTTCTCACGCCCACCCCACACTCCCAGGATGACTCCCTGGTTGAGAGCGAGGAAGGCGGTTGCTAAGCGCTTACCCGCTCTCTCATAAAAATAAACTCCTTCTGGCTGGGAGATTCTGGACGAGATCCCCTCCCTTCCAGCCAAGAAAAAAATTAAAAAGAAATTTAAAAAAGATCTCTGTGACATTTATTTGATCGTCAGCAGTGCCAAAGCGTGGGCTAATATACTGAAGTCCAAATGGAGCCACGCGCCACGGAACCTCCACCTGAAGACCCTCCATTCAAGCGTCTGGGCAGTTACTGAGCTGATTTATTTCCCCAGGCAGGAAATGGGGGCCCTGGCCACCTCTCAAGCATTTGGGGCTGGTCCTGGGGGAGGTCAGGATCTGGCAGAGGCCAGGCAGTGACCAAAATAGCCAGGCTGGTAGCCCTGCCCAGCACACACCTCCCTGAGTGCCCGGGAGCACGGCTCTCAGGTCCCCGCTCCAGTCCAGGCTGAAGCTTTGGGGCTGTCTGCACAGGTCCTGGAGAGTCTCTCTGGCTTCCCTGGTGGGAGGGAAACCAGAACCTCTTGCCCAAAAGAGGAACCCCCTGAAGGAAGGAGAAAAGCCCAAGGGAGGATGTGTCCTGCTGTCCCTTCCCGCTGCCCACTTGGCCTCCAGCTGTCCCTCTGGGCCTCTGTCCTGACACTCAAGACTGCTGGACGCTGGCACAGACACCTGCACGCCGCACAACAGGCAGCACCCTTGAAGCCATGCCGCCCTATCATCTCTCCCCACTCAGTGCCTGTTTTGGAGAACCAGCTCTGGACGTTTGGCCCTTTAGGCACTCGGGACACTCCCTCGAGTACAGCCGAGGACGCTCAAGTGCCCGCAACCAGGGACCCAAAGACACAGCCACACTCGACACACACGTGCACAGCCAGGTACGCAGAGATACAGTCACATACACACAGGTTTTCACACTGACACACGCCAGGACACACAAGTGGATACATCCTGAGATATATTGAAACAACCACACTCAGGCGTCAGAGACACACAGAACACACACAACGCACAGCCGATCACACATTGAATAACAGGCATATATATTGAGACACACAAGTGCATACTGCTGGAGACATGGAGAAAAAGCCCCCCTCAGAAACACAGACATACACAGGGACATGGAGATACATACACTCAGTGAGACACAGACAGACACACACACACACCTGCCCGCCTACTACACGAGAACCTCGAGCCCTTTTGCACGGGAAACAATAACAGCCCCGCCAGCGGGACTGAGCGGGCGACGCTCCGTCCCTCCCTCGGTGGTGAAAAGGGCGCGGGAATGGGGGGCACTGGACAGGGAGGAGGTCGGGGCCGGCCGGAGCGCGGGGAGGGGGCTGGAGCGCGGAGATGGGGAGGGGCTCCCTCCTGCTCGGGGTACCTGGGGTGGCCGCTGCGCTCGGCTGAGCTCGGTTCCACTCTCCGGAGACTGCCCGCCGGTTCGGTCTCTGGCCCGCGGGGTCCGCGCTCCGCGCTCCTTCTCGGCGCGGCTCGGTCTCCGGGCTCGCGGCCCTCGGGGCTCGGAGCTGGCAAACGAGCGGGGCTGCGGCCAGGGCTTGGAGTTCGGCGCTGGCGGCGGCGCGGAGGAAGCGGTAATTTATAAGCGGCTTCTTCCTGACCTCGCGTGTCTGTTGTCTGAGCAGGCAGCTCTCAGCATCACCCATCCTGCTGGGTGGAAAAATACCAGCTTGGCCGGGCCGGGGGCGGGGCTGGGGCGGGGCCGGGACGCCCAGCCCCGCCCCACACGCGGACACACACACACACACACACACACACACACGCACGCACAAGCACCCCACACGCACGCGCGCACGGGCTCGGACGCACAAAGGGCCCGGGCTCGCCGAGCGCGCGCACACGCCCTCCTGCCGTGCGGCTCACGGCTTCCCCCGTTAGAGCGCACTTTTCCCCACCACACTCTCCCCCGGCGAACGCCAGGGCCAGGTAGTACGGCCTGTCCTCAGGCCCCTCCGGCCTTGGAAGAAGAGCAAGAGGGACTCGCCCCCTCATCTCACACCAGCCGCTGAACCCCATCACTCACAGCCACCTGGCTCGCGGGAGGGAACTGCGGCTCCTCGAGTGGACAGGTCCAGATCACCCCACTGCGTCCTCCCGGGTGACCACCCAGGTTCTCTGAGCCTCGGTTTGTTCCTCTGAAAAACCGGCACGGCCACCCCGCCCATGCTGCCTCCCGAGGCCTAAGGGTGACCTGAGATAGTGATGTGAAGCGGGTAAGAGTCCTGGAGTCTTGGCTCGGCCCCAGCTGGGTGACCTTGGGGGAGTTACAAAGGTTCTGTGTGCCTCGGTTTCCTCATCTGTAAAATGGAAATAATGATAATGGAACTTAATCTCCTCTGGCAGCTCTGAAGATCCAAGGTTAACCGTGTAAAAAGCTCAGAACAGCACCCTGCACTTAGGAAGTGCCAAGTGAGTGTCAGCTACTGTGACTATTTTTAAATGAAAATGGGGGGTGTGCCATTATTCTTGCCCTTATTTGCAAGAGCAGGTCCTCAGAGACCATTTTCCACATCCACACACTGTCTGCGCATGAGGGGGAAGTGCTGTGTGACTTCCAGCAAGGCCTTTCCCCTCTCTGAGCTCCAGTTTTTTCCTCTCTCTCATTTCTCCTCTGCACCTGGGAGGCTGTGTGCAGAGCACATGGTTACCAAGAGCAAAAGAAGATATACAAAGAGGCCCTACAGAAAGCCATCGTCTGCATCAGACCTGGCCCAGCCTGGATCCATTGCCAGAAGAGCTCCACATCACCCTCTTCCCCAGAGGGCGGGCCGGGGATGCTGAGCCAGGATTCTGCAGATGACACTTCATCTCTCCCTCCCACCTTTCCTCATTGAGGCCCCCTGCTGTCTGGCTCCGTTTTGACCTATTAGCAGGCTACCCCCACCCTGGCTCCAGCCACGCCAGACACTGGCCACTTGTAGCACATGCTCTCCCTTGCCTTCCTACAGTACCTTCCCCACCTTTCTCTGCTGGTCCCAGCTGCCCCTTCCTCCAGGAAGCACCCAGGGGTCTGCAGAGCCTCCAGCATCCCTGCCACCCCAGGAAGCACCCACTTCGGCATGGGCTCTGTCCTTTGAGTTCAGGGTAAGTGCACAACTTGTGTGGGTGAGGAAACCAAAGCTGGACAGGAGAAGCAAGGGTCCCCACATCTCTCCCTCCTCCTGATGTGAATGAGGTTCCTCCATGAGCTGAAGGAGCAGATGACAAGCAAAAACTCCCCAGATTCCCTGTGCCTGTGTCACTGCACATAACATAAAGTGGCAGGTCCTAGTGTGGGGAAGTGACTCGAGTTGAGGTTTGAGCCACCACAAGTAGGCTTTGACTAAGCCAAGGGGTTCAAGGGAAGGGAGGGGGAAATAGAGGAAGCTGCTGTGCAAGGCCTGCTGGTGAGAGTGGTGGGGCCCTAAGCAAAGGTGATATGGGCCCAGCTGGGGGTCACAGAGGGCACAGGGCAGTGGAGGCCCTGGGAGGTGTAAGGGGAGTGGCATGTCCAGGGCTGTAATTTGGAAAGGCCAACTAGATAGTCTGACCTTCAGGCAGACCAGGGTAGTGCAGAGAGTGTGTCAGCACAGGACACACGGATGAGACTCATCCTCTAGACCTTCAGCTCTGCCAGGGATGAGAGCCTGTCCTCTGTGCCCATGTCAAGTCCTGGGGTTCATCAAAGGCCTGGCATACAGTAAATACTCAGTACATAGTTGCATTTATTTCATTTAACCAGCCCTTATATAGCACTTAGCTGCATGGGGGCCACTGTTCAGTGCATGTATATGTTAACTCATTGAATCCTGTGAGGTTGGGACTATTAATCTCCCCCATTTACAGAAAGGAAAACTGAGCCTTGAAGAAATTAAGTAACTTATCCAAGGCTGTTCAGCCAATGAGTTGGAATTCAAACCCAGGCTAGTTCCTGAGGCCACAATCTCTTGAATGAGGGGATTCCAGGGCCTTTAGTAATTTCCAGAAGAAAACCCGGTCCTAAAGGGCAGGAGAGAGAGAGGGAGAGGAAGGAGGAAGAGGTGGAGGAGGCGGGGAGAAGGGGAAGGAGGGGGAGGAGGAGTCGGCTTCAGGAAGCACTCCAATCTCAACCCCAAGAAGAGGCTGCATAAGAAGTGGCGAAGGGACTGGAAGGGGGGTGTGCCAGGGACAAGTGCCCGGATGGGTGGAGAGAGCTCCGCGTGGAGGCCAGAGGCCCCCAGTTTGTGCTCCGTTCTCTGCTGCTTCCCAGCTGTGTGGCGTGAGCCTTCATGCCCACTCTCTGGGCCTCAGTTTCCTCATCCACAGCATGGAATA
Source organism: Smutsia gigantea (assembly GCA_032199065.1). Lineage (NCBI taxonomy): Eukaryota > Metazoa > Chordata > Mammalia > Pholidota > Manidae > Smutsia > Smutsia gigantea. Next base: position 152,657 of record JAVSCE010011860.1, read on the forward strand.
ATACATCCTGCCTCACTGAGCCATTGTGAGGAGAGGTCTCAGACTGGGGGCCCCCTGCCCGGAATCTACTCCCAGATGTCCTTCTTTGGCCTCCACTGGGCTTTAAAATATTTTTAGTTAATTGCCATGAATAAAAACTTGGAAGATTTCACATTTTAGAATCCCGAAGGTCTGGTTTCTCTAGGAAAAAAAAAAAAGGCAAGATGGAACCACGTGGGGCCCATTATCTACTTGCCTGCTATCACTTGCAGCTGAGTGGCATGAGCCAGCCCCTCACAATGGGGGTATGGGCTCCCCAGGGTGCCACAGTCACCACCTGGCTTGTTCCGTTATTCATGCTACCGAGCCCTGCAGGGGACCGAGTTTGAGACACATGGTGTACTTTGTGCACTGTCCCTGCTGGCTTGCCAGGGAATGGGAACTGTGAGCTCCAGGAAGAGACCGAGCACCAAGGACCGTAAGTGTTGGCAACAAAGAGGGACCTTCAAGGAAACCCAGGCAGAGGTTTCCTTCAGAAGCCACATACTGGCCTGAAATTCCACTGAGACTAAATCTAGCCATTTCAAAAATGAAAATCAATGGCTGGGGAGAGCTCTCGGAAGCTGGATAAGGAGAGTTGGCCAAGTTTCAGGCTTCAATTTGCAGCCCTTAACTTAAAGGCAGTGAATGAGGTTTTGAAAAGGCACTACTTGATAATGCTTTTGTCAGCAGCTGGCAATAATAAAATAAAATCTATCCAGGACTTTGAACAAAATCCTTCATTCCCTGCCAGAGGATAGTTTGTCTCAACTATTGGGCGACAAACAAGAGTTGTTGAAATGCTTGCTGGAGGCCCGTCCCTGCTGAGGATCACCTGGCCATCCTCACAGGCCTCTCAGAACATCATTCCCTGAAGGGACCAAAGGACAGTGACAGGGCTGCCAAGAGTTTCCCCTTCTGGTCACTTTCTCCTGGGCGCACCCCATGTGCCCACATCTCTTGATGTGTATGGAGGGATGGCTGTGCCATGGAGGCTTTATCAGAGCATCTAAGAATTAAGGAATCTGCTTCCCACCTACCCACCCTCTTCTTGCCTGTTTGCAAACCCCAGTTCCATCTCCCATGGGCTGTGTAACCTAGATTGACTCACATGACCTCTCTGTGCCTCATTTACATAATTTGTAAAGCCAGACTAATCATAACCTGGATGGCCCAGGTTGTTGTGAGGATTAATCGAGATTAGTTATGCAAAGCACTGAGCCTGACGCTTGGCACACAGTCTAACATACAGCTAATCAGAGTACTTGCCAACATTCCTACATGCGCACCCTGGGCCTTCCCACCTCCAGGATGTCACCCATGCTGTTCCTTCCCCCAGAACACTTTGCACATTGCCCTCCTGCAGCCTGGATCTTAGCCAACTTGGAGCCCCAGACTGGGAGCACCCAGAAGGCAGGAATCCCTAGCTATGCCTAGCATGGGGCTCGGAGCATGGAGCATAGAGGATCCCAGAAAACCCTTGTTGGATGTGGTCTGTGGGTAGCAAGTCTCCAGCGGCTCATTTCCTCCATTCCCTTGGTGGGAACAGCAAATCTATCCCAGGGATGGGGAAGGTGTCAGTGCAGGAGGCAGACAGGCAGGAGAGGGCAACACATGCGCATGTATTCATCCCCTATTGCTGCAGATGCTCTCCAGTTCCCGGGCCACCCGGGCGAGGCCACCGTTGTCTCCCCTCCCTGGCTCCCTAGCTTCCTCTCCAGCCCATCCCCATTCAGCAGCCAGAGGCTCGGCATGGCATAGTCACCTGGAAAACAGTTCAGCAAACTCTTACACGGTTAAACATCTACTTAACCTATCAGCCAATTCTATGCCTAGGTGTTGACCAAGGAGAAATGAAAAAATGTCCATACAAAGACTTGTACAGAAATGTGAAGGGCAGCACAATTCATAATAGCCAAAAAATGTTAACCACCCTGGTTGTGTGCATCCACAGGAAGATGGAAAAACAGACAAACAGATGAAGGACTCCTGCGTTGCACAAAACCATGAGAGTACCTCCAAAACACCCAAGAGAGAGAACGCCACAGACCACACGCCGTGCAGGTCCATTGATACGGACTCCTCAAGGGGCGAGGTGAGTCTGTGGTCTTGGAAACTGGAGCTGTGATGGCCTCAGGCGGTGGGGGAGGGGCTGGCCAGAAGGAACCTGAGACCTGAGAGTTGGAAAGAGGCTATATCCAGATCCAGGTGAAGGCCACACAGGTGTATACATATGCAAATGCCCCCTGAGGTGTATACTTTAGGTTTGTGCGTTTCGCTCAGTGCAATGTATACCTCAGTAAAAATCACAAGAGCCTGACACCCACGCAGATCCATTCTCTTTTCTGCTCTCAACCACCCCACTGCCCCCACCATTGCTGGCACTAAGCCCACACTCCTCACAGATTCTGAGACGCACCCCTGCATCTCTGTCCCCTCCTCTCCTCCCGCCCCATTCAGCCACACTGGTTCCCTAGTTTTCCCTCAAACTCCATGCTCCTTCGGCTGCGGGGCCTTTGCTCTAGCTGTTGGCCCTGCTTGGAATACCTTCTTTTCGGCCCTTCCCAGGGCTGACTTCTTCCCATCCTTTAGGCCTCAGTGCAAATGACTCCTCCTCAAAGACCTTCTCTGATCACGTGTCTCAGTTAGCCTCCTGCCCCTTCCCCCAGCGCTGTGCCGTGGCTTGGTTTTATTTTCAGCCTAACTTGGATAACTGCGTGAATGTACCTCGATCATTTATATATTGACCTGTTCCTATCTGTTTCCACATCTCCGCTCCCCGCTTCACACCAAGCAGGGCCGAGCCTGCAGTGCAGCCATATTCCCACATGGTAAGTGCCCAAGCAATGTGTGCGAAAGAACGAATGCTGCACACACCCGCCTACAGGAGCACCCCTCTTACATACATACACGAACTGCAACACCAACCGTTCATGTTGCTGGGGGTAAAGGGGCCGGTCTTGGAGATTTTGCATTCAGCTCCCCCTATGGCAGCCCCCCTCCCCTTTTCACTAGAAAGACGCGACCAGCAAACCCTGAGGGGCCTCCACTGCCCAGTGCCTCAGTCTCCCCACCTGCAGCATGAAAGGTTAGCTAAGATGGCCTTGCTCGGCCCTCCCGCGACTGCAAAGCGCACCTAGTCACCTGGGGATATTGGTCACATGCAGAGTCCACTGAGTGATCTGGGGTGGAGCCTGAGGTTCTGAGTTTCTGACTAGGTCCACAGATGTCCTTGGTCCGCTGACCACATGTGGAGGTGGAAGAGTATAGTGGGGAGGCTCTTAAAAGTGTAGCCCTCAGCCAGCGGCAGCATCTAGGAACTTGTGAGAAATGCACAGTCCTAGGCCTAGCCCAGCCCTTCTGAATCAGGAGGTCAGGGCTGGGGCCCAGCAATCGTGTTTCACAAGCCCTCCAGGAGCTTCTGATGCACTGCGGTAGGCTGCACCAGTTCTCAACCTTGGCTACACCCATGGCAATCACCCCAGAAGCTTAAAAAATCCTGTTGTTGGGCCCCACCCTTAGAAATCCTAATTTCACTGGGCATGAGGCTTTTTAAAGAATAAAGTTCTCTGGGTAACATGAATGGTTCCTCTGAGCTGAGAATCCTTACCTAGGGGATGCTGAGGTCTTTGGGAGCATCACAGTCTCCCAGACGTACCCAGGCAGGCCTAATTCCTTTGCATTCCTGCCCGGGCCTCTCACTGGCTGCCTTCTTATATTTGGTTATTCTTCCCTCCCTCCCCAAACACAACAATTCAAAATATTCCCAGCTCCCAGACAATAAACAAAGCCAGGGAGGCGAGCTCCCTGATGGTTTTGTTCCCACTTATGGCCTGATCCAAGACCGGCCTGATTGGGCCCTTGGGACTGGTCATCTGAGCCAGGCGGGGTGGACACCAGCTCATAGGCCACCCCAGCTCCACTTCTGGAATCCCAGAATCCCTCAGCTCTGGGTGACCCTAAGCACCCTCCAAGGCCACTTCCCCAGGGAAACAGAGGCTCAGAAAGGGCAAGTGACTTGTCTGAGGCCACACAGCAGTGCCGAGAAGGCCCCTCTCATCTGTGGTTTCCAGCTGTGGAGCAGATGTGGGGGCTCTGGGGTCAGAGAGATGTGCATTAGGTTCTAGACACTGCCCCCCCAACCCCCACCACCTGTGACCTTAGACAAGGAACCAGCCCCAAAATGAGCTTCAGTTGTCCATCTGTAAATTGAGGATGGCACTAAAGCCCCATCCAAGGTCACTATGAAGGTGACGGCCTACACAAGGCAAGTGCTAATAATTATTACTGTCATTATTATTTTTGCGGAGATGGCAAAACCAGCTGGAATGAGCAAGCAAGAAGACCTTGAAGAGGGTGGTGGGAAAAGGGACATGGAAGGTTATCAGTCTGGGTCTCAGAGGCCTGACCTGGGGCAAGGGGCTCATTTTGGAGGAAGGGAAGGGAAAAGATAGGTCTAGGTTACCAAGGGGGATCCTAGACAGGCAATAGGGGAGGAGAGAAGCCAAGGCCTTCCTTCTGCAAGTGGGGAAACCAAGGCACCAAAGGTAGAGGTGACTTGCCACATGGGACCCGAACCTGGTCTCCAGGGGCATTATCACCACTTGTGCTTAGATGATGTTTATGGTTTTGAAGCCTGATCTTCTCTACTTGTGTATTGAAAGTCTTGGGCCCAGCAAATTCCTTTATTTGACAAGTGTGTTTTCCTCTGTGGGTCAGTGGTCAGGAGAACAGGGATAACACCAGGTCATTATTTGCACCCATGGAATCTGCCCCAAGACTACAAACGGAGGCCCACAAGCATCTGTCTTGACATTGAAAAGTTATACATCAAGCTACTACTGTTAAATAAAAACTATCCTGCTCTTCCTCCTAGGAAGGTGCATTTTCATGGTGAGCTAGAGGCCAGGTTTGAATGAAAAATTCTCAGTCTCCTTAGATTTCTATTCTGCAAGTGGTGGCAGGGGAGAGCTGACCCTCTGGGCTGGTGGCCTGCCCCTCACTCCTCTCCTGCCACCCCTGGCTTTGCCCTTGCCCTTGAACAGCTTTGCATATGTGCATATATGGACAACTGGCCTCCCACTGCAGGTCAACCACACCCTGTAACCCCTCAGGCAGCCCCAGTCATGGCCCTTTGTCAGGGGTGCACACCAGGGGACCTCTGCACCCTCAGGCAGACAGATGGGGAAAGAGGCTGATAGTCAGGTACCCGGTCTGGGGTACTGGACTGTGCTGGCTCTGGGTGGGCACATCCCTTTGACCCTGCAGAATCCTCGTCCTGCAGGAAGGTGTATAGCCAGAGGAGGAGGCCAGAGGGCCCTGTAAGGCACAGACCTTCTGTCTGGGGTAGTAACTATCTCCTGCACATGATTAATGGGAAGATTGAGTGATTTCAGGAAAGGGCTTAGAACAGGGCCTGGCACATAGAAAGGCACAATTCATGTTAATGATGGTGATGTGGAGAACCCCTGTGACAAGGCTGAGGGATGCAGAGAAGACAGGGGCTCATAGTCCGGCAGGGGGAGGGAATCAGTATTGACTGAGCTCCTACCTGTGCCTGACACTGAGCCCAAGGCTCATAGCCATGATCCTGTTGACTGTTGACCCCCCCCCAGTAACCTGGGAGGAAGAGACTCATTTTGTGGATGAGGAAACAGGTTCAGAATGATGAGCTGCTGACCCAATGCCACACAGTGAAGCGGGGATTTGAATCCAAGCAAATCAGACTCTAAGCGAGGAGCCTGCTCTTGGCATGGGCCAGGGCAGGCAAAGGAAGCTCAGAGAAGAGAGAGACGCAGGGGGAGCAGGAGAAAAACGACCACGGGTCAGAACCAGGGTGAAGGAGATGTGCCCCATGACCTCTGTTGTGTAGCATGTGACTATATGGGACAGGATGTGAAGCAGCTGCCAAGCATGGACCCTGATTTTCAATACAGATGGTCCAGGGGAACAAGAAGAAAAAATTTTGATCACCACTTGCGTTATAATCCTTGGTGTGAGCCAGACTTTGCCCAGGTCCAGTTGCTCTGAAGCAAGGTGGTGACTTTACGTGGTCTTCACTTGGCCGTAACTGCTATGGGATTAGGACACACAGGCCGTCTGTTTGCTCGGCCCTCAGAGTTTACTGCCCCTGATCTGTGTCCATGCGCTCAGCCTGTGGCCACCCGGGCACGGCCTGAGCTTCTGGACAGGACTGAGATATTTCTTTTGTTTGTTTGTTTAAGAATAGTTCTATGTATTTAAAGTTACACTGGTAATTTTTCCTGTATATTTACGTTTACAGTGTATTGAATGGCCTTTATTTCCTAGTTTTTAAGCAGACTTAGATTCCTCCTCTTTTTTCCCCTTCTTTTGGTTAAAGTGACCCTTTCCAAACTGAGGTAATCCTATTTTAAGAATTTATTTCTATTACAGAAGAGCAGAAGGACTGAGATATTTCTAACGTGTGATTTCCTGGAAAGCATGTAAGAGTTGCACTCAGATGCAAACTTGGCCACTGATGCTGTGTGACCCTGGGCAAATCACTGAACGTTCCTGGGCCTCCATTACCTCAAACATAAAGGGAAGATGGGTGTGGGCAGGGGACGGACGCCCCTGAAGCCCTAATCACTGGAGACATCTCTGAAGCACACATTTTCAGGTAATGACGGGGCTCTTTCTCTTTTCGAGTCTCCTTTTATCCCTCTGAAAAATCAAGACTGCTCAGCTGGGTGGTTGTGTGTCTTCAACACCCTTTGTCACTTACTCATCTCCTTTTCCAGCAAAGGTGTCCCCAGATCAGAGCTGCCAGGCAACTGCATCCATTTGATTGACTGGTTTGCATTGTCTTTATTTTCAAGGTCCCTTCTATTTATGGAAAGGATCATGATCTTCCATTTAGAACAGTGATGGAAGATTTGCTTTTCAGCAAAATTATGCAAGTTGTTTAAAAATGAGTCTGTTTGAAGGGAAAAAAAATTAAATGAGTTAATGCCCAGAAGGTGTGTTTGTTTCCTAGGGCTGCTGTAGCGAAGTACCATACACTGGCTGCTCAGAACAGCAGAAATTTGCGCTCTCGTAGTTTGGGGGGCCAGAAGTCCGAGATCAAGGCGTCAGCAGGGCCGTGCTCCCTCTGAGGCTCTGGGTGGAATCTTCCTTGCCTCCTCTAGCTTCTGGTGGTTCCCACGAGTCCTTGGCATTCCTTGGTTTGCAGCTGCATCCCTCCAATTGCTGCTTTTGTCGTCACACGACATTCTTCCTGTTTGTTCTGTGACTTCACATGGCCATCCTCCCCTTGCATCCAAATTTCCCTCTTCTTATAAGGACAGCAGTCATATTGGATTAGGGCCACCCATATGACCTCATCTTAACTTGATTACATCTGCACAGACCCTGTTTCCAGATAAGGTCACATTCACAGGTGTCAGGGTAAGTTAGAACTTCAACATATATTTTTGGGAGCCACAGTTCAACCCGTAACAGGTGAGCTGTGGCAAAGGGAAGACTGGTACAGGGATACGTAACAGACAAAGGTTTGGGGAACTCTGCCCAGGCCAAAAGAGCAGGGGAAACGGAATCAGGGGGCCAGGGTCCTGCCCAGCCCTGCCCTCGTGACCCAGGCACCTTGGGCAATCCTATCGGCCCTCTCAGAGCCTTGGTTCCCTAGAGTTTTCAAACTGGGTTCCATAGAGTCCCAAGGGAATCTGGGGAGACTTGGCGGGAGGTGAGAGTGGGCAGGACTCCAGACCCCCCAGCATCACCACCAATGTTCTCCAACCATTATAGGGACCGTGGGAAAATATTTTGTTTGACACAAAGGCACCAAAATAACTTATAAAATAAAAACACTTTAAAACCATGAGTTAGCAGATAGAGCTGTGTGACTCCTTCCAGCCACTCTCATTTTAATTTGTTCCTCTCCCCTGGATAGAAAGGACCGGCCGCTGCTCACTTCTCTGGGAGTAGAAAGTGTCTATTTGCACATAGTTCACCGTCAGTAAAGTCACTGTTCTCAAAGCCCCCCTCTAAACCCCACCAAAGAGGCAGCCAGAGGGGGCAGCTCAACCTTGCCCGCCCCCTAGTCACAGGCTCCAGCCACCCTGGGGCTCAGGCTTGGTCTCCCACTCAGGGAAGTCTTCTTTGACCCTCCTAAATGAGTCAAGACCGCCACCCTCCACTCCCTTTTATAATTTCTAGAATACAGTTCATCCTGGGCTCTGCATCAGACTCACCTTGGGAGCTTTTTAAAGTGCCCGTTCCCCTGGCTGCACTTGCTGAGCTTATGATTCTTTTGGTCTGGTATGAGGCCCAAGAACCTGCATTTTAACCCGTTTTCCAGCCCATTCTAATATGCAGCCAAAGTTGAGAATTGCTGACTAATAATTATAATGAGCCACATAATTTGTAATTCCCATAGCTAACAGTATTTTGAAAAATGAAAATTGAAAAACTAGTTTGGTAGCAAAACTAGAGATTCTGTGAAGCTATCTAGAAACTTTATTTAGCCCACATACTGTGACTAATCATAGGCTTCACTGTAGAAATATCAATTTGATTGATAAGTGGGGCTGCTCCAGACCCTTAGGGTGATAAGTGCAGGCACACCTCAGAAATATTGCAGGTTCTGTTTCAAAGCACCGCAATAAAGCAAATACCACAATAAAGTGAGTTAAGTGAATTTTTTGGTTTCCCAGTTCATATAAAAGTTATGTTCACACTATATGTCTGTTCAGTGTGCAATAGCATTATGTTTAAAAAAGCAATGTTCATACCTTAATTAAAGAGACTTTGTTGCTAAAAATGCTCACCATCACCCGAGCTTTCATCAGGTGCTGGTGGAGGGTCCTGCCTCTATGTCGATGGCATGAAGATCAGGGTGGGGGGTGCTGAAGGTTGGGGTGGCTGTGGCCATTTCTTAAAATAAGACGACAATAAAATTTGCAACATTGATGGCCTCTTCCTTTCACGATTTCTCTGTAGTATGTGATGCTGTTTGACAGCATTGTACCTACTTCTTTCAAAATTAGAGTCAATCCTCTCAAACCCTGCTGCTGTGTTACCAACTAAGCTTATGTAACATTCTAAATGCTTTGAGGGCATTTCAACAAGCTTCCCAACATCTCCACCAGGATAAGGGCTACATCCTCCACCTTATGTAGTGCTGAGATGTACATCCTGAGATGTACATCTTCAGATGTAGTTTTCCATCTCAAGAAACCATTTCCTCACTTTCTTTGCTCATCCATAAGAAGCAACTCCTATCCTTTCAACTTTTATCATGAGATTGTGGCAATTCAGTCACATCTTCAGGCTCCATTTTTAATTCTAATTCTTCTGCTGCCATTTCTACCACATCTGCAGTGACTTCTTCCACTTAAGTTCTTGAACCCCTCAAAGTCATCCATGAGGATTGGAATCAACTTCTTCCAAACTCCTGTTAATTGCTGATATTTTGACCTCTTCCCTAGAGTCATGAATGTTCTTAATGCCAACTAGAATGTGAATACTTTCCAGAAGGTTTTCAATTTACTTTGCTGAGACCCATCAGAGGAATCACTATGACAGTGATAGCCTTATGAAATGTATTTCTTAATAACACTTGAAGTTGAAATGACTCCTTGATCCATGGGCTGCAGAACTGATTCTGTGTTAGCAGGCAGGAAAACCACATTAGTTTCATTGTCTATCCTCATCAGAGCTCTTATATCACCAGGTGCTCTGTCAGTGAGCAGTAATATTTTGAAAGGAATCTTTTTTCTGAGCAGCAGATCTCAACAATGGGCTTAAAATATTTACTAAACCATATTGTCAACAGATGTGCTGTCATCCAAGCTATGCTGTTACATTCATAGAGCACAGGCAGAGTATATTTGGCACAATTCTTAAGGGCCCTAGGAATTTCAGAATGGTACATGGAGCATTGGCTTCCACTGAAAGTCACCAGCTGCCTTAACTCCTCACAAGAGAGTCAGCCGGTCCTTTGAAGTTTGGAAGCCAGGTATTGACTTCTCCTCTCTAGCTATGGAAGTCCTAGACAGTATCTTCTTCTAATGGAAGGCTGTGTAATCTACACTGAAAATCTGTTTTTTAGTGTAGTCACCTGCATTACTGATCTGAGCCAGATCTTCTGGATAACTTGCTGCAGCTTCTACATCAGCACCTGTTGCTTCACCTGCACTTTCCTGTCATAGAGAAGGCTTCTTTCCTTAAATCTCATGCACCAACCTCTGTTAGCTTCACACTTTTCTTCCTCCCCTTTTTCAGCCTCCATAGAATTGAAAAGGGTAGGGCCTTGCTCTGGATTAGGCTTTGGCCTAAGGATGTTGTGGCTGGTTTGATCTTCTGTCCAGATCACTAATACTTTCTCTACATCAGTAGTAAGGTGTTTCTTTTTCTTATCATTCATGCGTTCACTAGAGTAGCACTTTCAGTTTGCTTCAAGAACTTTTCCTTTACATTCACAACTTGGCTATTTGGCCCAAGAAGCCTAGCTTTCGGCCTATCTCAACTTTCAACATGCCTTCCTCACTAAGCTTAATCATTTCTAGCTTTTGATTTAAAGAGAGAGACATGAGACTCTCACTTTCACTTGAACACTCAGAGGCCATTGTAAGGTTATTAATTGGCCTAATCAATATTGTGTCTCAGGGGGTCCAAGGAGAGGGAAAGAGATGGGGGAGCAGCTGACCAGTGGACCAGTCAGAACACACACAACACTAAGTTTACCCTCTTATATGGGCGCAGTTCATGGTGCCCCAAAACAATTATATTAGTAACCTCAGAGATCATTGATCACAGATCACCGTAAAAAATATAATAATAATTAAAGTTTGAAATACTGAGAGAATTACCAAAATGTGACACAGAGACTTGAAGTGAGCCAATGCTGTTGGAAAAATGACGCCAACAGACTTGATTGACACAGAGTTGCCACAAAGCTTCAATTTGTAAAAAATGCAATAAAGCAAAGCGCAATAAGACAAGGTGTGCCTGTATAAGCACTGTGTTCCTTTTCTAATCCAAATCACATTTGAACTCAAGGGTTTGGAGAGAGGACTGTAGACCCCAGACTGGTCAGTGGGTGGCTGCCATTTATAGATAACATTGCATCTACACCTCCCAGAGTGGGGTCCTTTACATGCTTACTTTCCCTAATCCTCATCACCTCCCTGTGAGGAAAGCATAACATCCAATCCCATTTTACAGAGGAGGAAACCAAGGCAGCAGCTTGCTGACCCCTAGGATGCGGGAAGGATGCAGTTCTACCCAGGCAGCTTCAGAAGCCCCATATTGCTCCGCCTCAGCCCAAAGGACAACTACAAGGAAAACATAACTGAGGGTTTGAGTCTGCGGCACCTGTATGCCCTCCTAGTCTGGGCAGGGAGCTGGCTGGCCGTCAGATTCTTGGGCCCAACATGGAGCCTGGCACATGCTGGGTGCTCAGTCCCAACAGGACAGGCTGGCGAAGCTGGAGCCAAGAAGCTGAGTGGGGAGACACCTGTGCTTGTCTCCCTCAGAGGCCTGTAATTGGAATGGTGCCCTGTTGCTTTGGCCATCCTTCAAGCCAGAGGGACAGATTTAGTGTCCTTAATCCTCCTCTTGAGTCAAGCCCCTGCTTGTCACCAGCCTGCCTGGGACCCTTCAGAGCAGCCTCTCCAGTGAGGCATGCATGTCTGAGCTCAAAGGTGCACAGATCTGGATCTGTGGGAGGGACACTGGATGTGGAGTCCACCCAGCTCCTTGGTCCCCACCAGTCTCCTTTGTAAAATGAAGATTGCCCATGTAGAGGATTGGCACACTTTATAACCCTCCCCATCAAGAGGTGGGATCTGTTCCTACTGCCCCTGAATTGAGAGTGACCCCGTGACTTGCATGGGCTAATTGAATGTGGTGGGAGGGCTGTTGTGCCAGTTTCAAGCCTGGGCCTCAAGAGGCCTTGCAGCTTCTGCTCTTGCTGTCTTGGAACCTTTCCCCTGCCACATGAAAAAGCCCAGGGTAGCCCACTGTGGGTGACCATGTGGTCACCACCCACTGACCACAGACCCAGCCAAGCCAGCAGAAGAACCACCCAGCTGAGCCAAGCCCAAACTGTCAATGCACAGAATCATGAGCTAAATAAATTATTGTTTAAGCCACTTGGTTTGGGGATGTCTGTTACACAGCTAAAGCTAACTCTCACACTCCATCCTCTCTGGGCTGGTTGGAAATAAATAAGTTTACATTTTGGACAATGCCTGCCACAGAAAGGATGCCCAATAAATGCTGATGTTCTCCTGCTCCTGTGACAAAATACTTTTTTAGTGTTCAAAGGTAAAAGAAGGAAGGTGAGGTCTTTTGTGGGTTTGGTGATTTTTACAACTCATTTAAGTTCAGCTGAGATTGGTTCCCTTCTCTGTGTCTTACTCAGGGGCTCCTGTTGGTGGTTTGGGATTAGGTACCATTTGTGAAAGCCTTCCTTGACCAGTGTTGCAGATCTGGAGAATTCATGAGAACACCTGGAGAAGAGTATCTTAACAGAGAAGAGAATTCTACCCTTGAAGGAGTTGGCCTCAGAAGAGGAGCTCATAAATGTGCCTGAAGAGGAACGTTGTGAGGTTGAAGGAACCCAGAGCTGGTAGTGTCATGGAAGCCAGGAGAAGAGCATGGGAATCACAAAGGAGGAGGGGTTAATGGAGTCAAAGGAGCTCAGTGAAAGGGGACTGATGAGTGACAACGGGGTGTGCCCACCTGGAGCTGGAGCATCAGTGGCATTGGCAACATGGGACTCCTTGCAGGGGGCAGAAGTCTTAATGCACCAGCTCAAGAAGTGAGCTGGATTACAAGTGAAGGCATGGAGAGCAGATGCATTATGTTTGCAAATATTCTCTTATGTAAGAATTTCCTCAGCTTCCATCTAGGAGCACCTCCTATGCTCCTAGGGACTGGAGATACAGAAATAAACAAGACTGACTACATCTTTAAGAAATGTGAGACCCATGAGGAAGTAATACAGAGATGATGGATGGATGAATAAATGAACAAATGAATGGATGAAATCTCCTTGGGTAAAATGCCCAGCACAACTCCAGGGCCCAGCACACAGACTCTGGAGTAGGGCATCTACAGGTCTCATACTTCGAAGCTGTGTGACCTTGGGCAAGCGACCTCACCTCTCTGGGCTTTGGCATCTTCACCTGTTTCCTGCAGCTACAATGTCTGCCAGGTTCTTTGGTGAGAAGGAGCAGTGAGACCCCATTGATGGCGAGATCAGTGTACAGCAGTGTGGGTGTGGGAGGCTCCCCTCAGCTGACAGATCCCCCAGGGAGCTGTGACTTTGATCTTTTTTATTTTCATACAACACACCTGACCAGGTGGATGCCTTTTTTTTTTTTTAAGAAGGGAAAAAGAGAATGGGAGAATGGGTTGTGTGTGGGGGTGGAGGAAGGAAGAAGAAGGGGAGGAGGGAGAAAGGTGGGTGGATAATTGTGGCAGGAATGTTCCCAAGCACTTGCTGTGTGCCAGCCGCCGTTCTTAACTCTTGTACCGTGTCAGTTCATTTAATCCTCCCATTAGTCCAATGAGGCAGGCGCTATTACCATCCCTACCTTGCCACAGGGAAATGAAGCAATCTGCCCCCACGGGATAGCACCTGGGGAGCAGAAGCAGGCGCAGAATCCCGGTGACCTGATCCCAGAGCAGGCAGTGAAGGGGGTGCCTGCCTGAGCAGACAGAGCCCAGCGTCAGGAGCTCACAGCCTTGGGTCAGGGCCTGAAACTGTCACAGACTTGTGTGCGACCCCGGCTCTCCTCAGACCTCGCTTCTGACCTTAATTACCTCATCTCTGCAGTACAGGGCTGAGCCCTGCTGTCTTGAGTTACCCAAAGGCTCCTGTCTCATGGCCTCTTCCTCTCCTCACTGGGGCTAAATGCCCCACCTGGTCAGCCCCAAGTCAGTGCTGTCCCCAGGCCCATGGCACCCTAGGGGACACCTGCCCAAGGCTATGTCCGGACTTAGGCCCTGCCCCCTGCCCCCTGCCCAGCCCCTGCCAGAACCTTCCTCTCCAGCTTTGCTTCCATGCAAGCCCCTGGGGAAAAGCCTACTCACATGTCACTCTCTTGCTAAAGAATCTTTGATGGCTCCCCACTGCCCTCCAAATGATCAAATCCCTCAGCCCAGCCCTCAAGGTCTCCTAATCTTACCTCTCCAACTGGACTGCTGGCAATCTCCCCTAAACTATTCCAACCAGCCACACAAAAGACTTCTTTTTCCTGTGGATTTTCCCACTGCTGCATCTCTGCATGAGCAGTCCCTCTGTAGGTGCGTGTCCTATTCCTCAGGCCAGGTGAACGGCTCCTCCTGAATTAGCTAACAAAGCTTGCTAACCTGTCTTGCAGGTTACATTTTGAGCATTACTCCAGAGCTCCTTGAGGCTGGGGGCCAGGTCTGGCACTTTCTGTACCCATGTACCCTCATCACTTCCCCATCACCAGGGGTAGAGTCACCTGTGGTGGGAGCGCTCACCAAAGAAAAGAAGCAACAGGGGATAATACTCAGTGGAAGCCTGGTGTCCTAGCGGGGGAATATCAGGCAGCAGAGACTTAGGATCTAGGCCTAAGGGGGCCTCCAAATCTGAATGAATTAGAAGCCAGAGTCCTCCCTCTCCCACGTCCAGAGCATCCCAGAAGACATCAGCCAGGAGGCTTTGGAAAATTGGCATCCCTGTGCTGGTTGCTGCCAACTGTTCATTCTGCTATAAAAAGCTGCCACCCTGTGCCCATTTCAAGGATTCACAGAATTGCATCAGTCAGCAGTTAAGGAAAGGCTCAGCTTACCACAGATCTCCCTGGGGCCTGTCGGGAGGACTCTAAGTGCTTCTTCCAAGTGTGAGGTTTCCTTGAGATCAAAACTGTGCCCATATCTTGGCTGTGTGCCGGGGTCAGGAAGAGGAGCCTGGCGTGGGGCCTATTTACTTGGCCTCCGGGAGACTCAGATCTCTCTGCCTGGCCCGAAGTGGATGGCACTGTCAGGAAGGAGGTGGGGATCTGGGAGATGAAGCAGTGCCAGGGCAGAGACAGGAATGGGGAACCCCAGAGGTGGCCCAGGTATGGGCTGGAGGTAAGATGGGGTCACCTGAGGCAGGCCACTGCAGGTCCCAGGAGCCCTTGAGCTGGACTGGCCTGACTCAGTGGGGCTTTGGGCCAGGAAGTCACATGGCAGCAGGTGCAAAGACCCCTGATTTCCAGGACACTGTGGCCGGACCCTTCCCTAGCTGTGTGCCATGGACAAGGCCCTGTAAATAATGTGACCCCTACAGATGGCTGCAAGAATTATGTGTGAAGTGAAGTAAGTGCAGTTCTTAGCTCAAGGAAGCGTTTTGTCACTGGCAGTAAGTAACAGTGTCTGAAAAGGTGGAGGAATGGGAGGGGGCTTATGAACAGGCACTGTGCTGAGAACTTTAGTCCTCATAACAGCCATTTCACAGATTAGGCCCAATATCCCAGCAGGTATTTTCTCCCCAGAGAAAATGTTCCACCAGCCCCCAGCCTCCTGAACTACTCCAAGTTACCTCTCCATGTCCACAGCTCAGCTCCAGCCTCTTCCATGGTCTCCCGGCCTCCATCTCACCCCTCCAGTCCTGTCAGCTTGCTCGGAAATGCTTCTTCCCCCTAGAACTTTCAGTGGCTCCCCATTACCTGCAGAACAAAGAACAGGCCCTCCTTTGGCATGCCAGGTGACCTTGAAACCTGGCCATACCCTCCTCTCTAGTCTCGTCCTCCATTCTCATTGCCCAAACGTACAGTGTACTCTGCCCCTCCTCACCCTTGCTCACTCTGTTCCATCCACCTGACACTGTGCAGCCTCTCTGGAAATCCCCTTGACTCTCTGGGCCCCATCGAGCACTCCTGCCTCCATGATCTTGCTGTGCTTCTTGGTTTGGTGGGCCCTTTCCTTTCCTTTCCTGGACCTCTATAATATTTGCCTGCCCTGCCCTGACAGCCTGTACACATACAGAGAATTTGGGGTTGGAGCAGCCAGGACTAGGTAGGTCCTTCTGCCTCTCTGATACTCCATCTGCCCACCTATAAAACGGGAGTTGAGACCACCAGCTGCTCCCTGGGCCTGCTAGAAGGACTAAAAGAAGGCATAGAGGCAAAAATGAGCTTTATCTTCTAGAAACTTGTGAGGACCACCCCTGGCATTGTCTCTTCAACAGCCATTCCCCTCCCTCCTGGCCAAAAGAACTCTGATGTAGGGGGAGGGAGCAACATGCCCCACCTCAGGGGACAATCTTGATTGGTCTAACGCAGTCCCAGCCATCCCATGTCCCATAGCCAGTGACAGGCCTGGGGTGGCCATGTGACCAGGTTCTAGGTAATGAGACATAAGAGGAAGTCTGCTGAGGGGCATTTGGGAAAGGTTTTCCTTCCGGAGAAAAGAGAGGGGCAGCCACTGCCCCTCAGGGGAGGCAGCCACTGACCCATTTCTCCCAGCTCAGGGCACTTGATATCTGGACCTGCAGCCCCCATCAGGGTCCAGGAGGGAAGGTGTCACTGAACGTGCTGAGGATGGCATTTTGGAAAGTCAGAAAGTGCTGGGGTGAGACAGCCCTGAGCTACTGAGTCCCCTTCAGATCAGAGCTGAGACCTGAGAAACAAAAGCCAGCCAGGTGTCAACCTAGGGGAAGGGTGTTGAAGACAGAGGGAACAGCCAATGTAAAGACTCCAGGCAAGGAGGAGCTCGGTGTATTCCTGCACTGGTGAGGAAGTGTGTGTGCGTGGGTCTGTGGGGCTGGAGGAGGGAGAGTGACAGGGGATGAGATCACGGATGGCAGGGCTTGGGTGATATAGGACCTTACAGGTCACAGCCAAAACTGTAGATTTTATTCATTGTACCCCCAACTTGTCATCATGAAAATGTCCTAAAATATAGAAAAATTGAAAGAACATAGAATAAACACTGATATATATTCCACCTAGGTTAAGCACTTAATATTCTGGCATATTTGCCTTATCTGCATATACATGTGCTTTTTGTTTTGCTCAGCATTTGAAGATAACTTGAAGACTGCATGAGCCCTAACTCCTACATGCTTGATCACGTGCCTCCTAGGAGCAAGGACGTTTCTCTGTGTAGGCACATTTCCAGAGAAAATTAAAATAATTCCTTAATATGCAACCCATATTCAAATTGTCCCCTAAAACTTTAACGTAGCTGGGTGTTGCATTCTTCCCTCTTCTCCTTTCTTTCCTCTCCTGGAACCAGGATCTAATGAAGTTTACACATTGTACTTGATTGCTATGTCAAGTTCTTTTAAACTAAAACATTGACAATTTCCCCTGACATGGATGTTTTAAAGTTTATTCATTCGATTACTTTATTAAATGGAGGTATGTCACCCACACAGTGAACAAGTATTAAATATGCTGCTTGGTGAATCTGCACACATGTAATCACCGTCCAGATCAAGATGCAGAACATTTCCATTCTCCCAGAAGTTTCCCTGGAGCTCTTTCCAGGCAATCCCTGCCCCACCCCGGGGTAAGAACAGTTCTGATTTCTGTCACTACAGATGGGTTCAGGTTGTCTTAGAACATCACAGAGATGGAACCATACCACACGTTCTCTTGTGTAAGGCTGCTGTTACTCAGCATGACGTCTGACTCACTGTGTTGCTGTGCTTATCAGCTCTGGGTGTCCTGCTGAGGGATATTTGGGGTGGGCTTGCGATAGGGAAGGAGACGTTAGCTCTCCTGAAGAGCCCAGGGCACTTGTGGTGTCTGCTGGTTTCCTTGTGGTGTGGCTTAACTGGTTCCTCTCTCCCCTGATTTTATATGAACCGAAATGCCTTGAATAAGTGGAGTCAAGACTTCATGGGTCAGGCTGTGCTTCTCATGGCGCATCCCACCAGGAGGCCCAAAATGTCAGGTGGTCAGGTGGTGACCTTAGGTCATTCCAGTGTTAAGGTAAGTTTTAGTTTTGATGTCAGGGTCTGTGAAGTGTTTTGGGCAGGGGAGGGATGGGATCCGATTTACCATTTGTAAAGGCCACTTTGAGTTCCATTTGGAGAAGAGACTGCAGGGAGGTAGTGGCAGAATTAGGGGGACCTATGAGGAGGCTCCTGCACCAGTCCAGGCAGCCATGCAGGTGGGGAGAAAGGCTGGGTTCTAAGGAGAGTTGTGCCAGCCCCAGCATCTACATGTAGTATGCAATCATGTGAGCTGGCTGAGTCGAGCTCTAGAGGGCAGGGCCCATGGTGGGGTCACCTCTGGGTGCCCAGCATGCAGTGCCCAGCCTAGGGCTGGCAGAGAGAATGTCCCAGTTTTACCTGGGTGTGCCTGAATTCAGGGAAATTAAATTTTTGGGTTTGATGCTGCAGTAAAAAAACAGAACAAGAGTCTGACCTGGTTACCCAGCAGGCCTTGCAGCAGTTTCTGATTAATAACACATTCAATCCTTCTACCTGAATGTCATAAATCACCAGGGAGGCCCCTCTGCCTTCAGGCAGCACCATTCACATTGCCCCAGAGTGACAAATAATGTTGAGAACAGTCATGTCTGCCTCCTGGGGACAGGAAGTTCCCAGCCTGGGGCCTGGGACAGAGAGCTGTCTCCCCTCCCAGGGGCTCAGGCTCATACCTCCCCTGCTTGGTCCAGGGGACGAGGGTTAGGCTCCTGTGTCACCTGTACTTGGAAATTTGTTGCCCAGCAGCCTAGGGGACAACTCCTGTCTGAAATCCTGCTGGCTCAGAGGAATGTAGAGGGACCCAGGTTGTCAGTAATCCATCACAATATAACAAATTACCCTGAACAATAATAAACATTGGTAACAACTCATGCTTTCTATGGGCCAGGAATTTGGGAGTGGCTTAGCTGGGTGCTTCTGCCTTAGAGAGGTGGTGTGACCTCTCATGAGGTCACTGTCAAGGTGTCAGCTGGGACTGCTGTCACTGGAAGGCTTGACTGGGGCTGGAGGCTCTGCCTTCAAGGTGGCCCACTCACAGAGCTGGCAAGTCGGTGCTGGCTGTTGGTGGGAGGCCTCAGATCCTTTGCACAGGCTGCTGCCCCCATGGTGGCTGGTGTCCCCCAGAGGAAGTGTTCCCAGAGTAAGGCAGAAGCTGCAACGCCATATGACTTAACCTCGGAAGTCGCACACTGTCATTTTTGCAATATCCTATAGGTTGCACAGCTCAGCCCTATTTGGTGTGGGAGGGAACTACACAAGGGTGTGACTCCCAGGAGAGAAGCACTGGGACCCTTCTTGGAGGTACATAGACAATCAAATCTCAACCTTACCCGCCCTCTGGTCTACTTGCCCACACTCCAGTCATCCTGTGTGCCAGGCTTTGGGTGTGCAGGGGTAAGCAGGCCTGGCCTCAGTCAAACAGAGAAGAACGCCGTCCATTCAGAGGATTCACTAAGGGAGCAAAGCTTTATGGGCCATCCAGGGATAACAAAGTCACCAAACTCTGATGGAGCCTCCCGAGCCTCAGATACACAGCTGGACATGCCAGGAGTCCTGGAACGAAGGTCAAGGGGACCCAGGAGGAGAGAGAAAGTTCACTAGCCCAGAAGCAATCAGGGAAGGCCCAGGAAGAAGTGGCATTTCAGCTGGTTTTGATGTCCAGGAGAACTAGGCCAGTGGGGGACAGTGTAAGGAGCCAGGAGCCTCTACCTGAGCTTTGTAAGTGGATACGGGAGCCCAAACACATGCAGGTGCAGTGGCCCTCAGTCTGGCTCTCTGGAGCGCTCTGGGCTGCAGGTGCTGGCCGGCCTTCTTCACCAGCAGGAGACTCCCAGGCCCAGGGCTTCCGGTGGGAAGGTGGGGTGCACTTGTACAACTCAGCCTCTGCGCTCCAGGTTAACCATATGACTGATTAGTGGGGCCCCGTGAGTGGGGAGGGATTTTCAGGGATCGCTGTGGAGCCGTGTCCCCAAACCTGATTCCTTGGCGTGGAGGAAGCTGTGGAGACCCTGGCCTGCTAGTGGGCTAATGGGGCACCCTGAGTCCCAGAGCCCCTATGCAGCCTCTCCCCCTTTCACCCCTGACACCAGTAAAGACCACGGTGGGTGGCCAACCTTTGCTGAATGAGTGGCTCAGTGAGCCAGGCATCGTGCTGAGCGCTTCACGGGGTCACTGCAACGAGCCCTTGTTGCACTCTGCGCCGGGTGTTCCCAGACAGTTCAGTGAGGTCAAGTCCGCTGCCCAAAGGCACATGCAACCCCAAAGCAAGTCCTGCCAAAATATACCTTCAAAACACCAGGATCTGCCTCTGCTCTACCTCTCCTTTGCTACCATGCTGGTCCTGCCCACCTTTATCACTTGCCAGGACAATGCACAGATGGGACAAGCGATAGCGATGAAGGTCACATGTTAACAAACCTGTGTCTTGAATAAGTTGAACACACATCTTTGGGTACCTCTCAGTGTTGAACTTGGTGTTTATTGTTTGAAGTCTATTTTTATGTTTTTACTGTTAATATTTCAGATATATCTACAAATAATTTATACCAAATGTTGTGTGTGTCTTTAATCTTTATACACAGAGGACCACACAGAACACTTTCTTCTGAACTTGCCTTTTTTCCCTCTGCAGTGTTTTTCTGAAGTTCCTCGAGTTGCTACATGGAATGCCAGCCCACTCATGTTTCACTGCTATATAGTACTCCACGGAAAGGCTGTAACTCAGTCTTTTGTTCCTGTGTTTTACTCTCACTGGTCCAGGTGGGTATGATTTTGGTTCCCATATTACAGATGAGAAATCGGGCTCAGAGAAGCTAAGGAGCTCATCTGGGATCAGCCAGCTTCTATGTGTCAGAAATACCCCTATTGAGCCCCAAATGATGTGACTCACACACTTTGTTACATTAAGCTCCATGAGTAAAAAGGGGAAGAGACCGTGCAGCCAGGCTAGTCCTGGGGCCATCTCAGCCTTTGAGGACAGCCAAGAGAGGGGCTTGATGGGCATCGATCGGGAAGGTGGATCAGTGGCCAGAAGCCACCCAGCCAGAGGTAGTGGGGGAACGCGACACACAAGCCACAGGGCGGACTGGCTCCATCAGATACCTCTAAGCCTTAGTTTCCTCACCTGCAGTTTGGGGATAATCATTGCACCTGTTCAGAGGAAGCTTTGAATCCTGCTTGGGAGCATTTGAGACTTAATGATCCTAAGGTACTTCTAATTCCAATTTTGTCCACATTCATTCATTCATTTACTCAGCAAACATGCTGGGCATCTGCTATGGGCCAAGTGCTACCCGGGACACTGAGGATCCAACAGTGACTGGGAATTAGGCGCCAGGAGGGCAGAGGACACAGCCACAAGCTGTGGAAGGTAGAGTCTAATCACAGATAGGGAACTGGCTGTGCGGTCCTGGGCTGCCCAACCCTCTCTACCCTCTGTTTCCTCCCCTGTGGGGTAGGTTTTGTGAAGTGCCTAGACCCTCACGTGGCTACAGGGTGGTGGGCCGTGTCTTCCCTCCCTGACCTGGGCAGAGCACAGCCAGAGCCCCCAGACAGAGGTAAGCCCACAGGGGCCACAATGAGCATCCTGGATCCCAGAGCTGTTGGCACCATCCTCATGCTGGGTGGGCCCAGGGATGCAGTCAGCTTATGCCCCAGACACGCAGGCACGTCACCCCCAAGGATGGGGGCTCGAGGAAACCCCCCTTCCATCTCCTCCACCCTTCCCTTCCCACGGCCACCTTCCCACTCCCGTGGGACAGGCAGCTGCTTCTCCCAGAGTCTCCACAGCTGCCCCCCCGCCCCCCGCACACCCAGCAAAGACCATCAATCCTGAGCATCTGGCCCGGGCCCCTGTGCATCGTGCCAGGGTCAGCTGCTGCCAGGGGAGCCTGCCCACCCTCACGTCTTCACTCAGGCATGAGGCACTGGCTTGACACAAACACAAACCAGCAGGAGGAGCTAATTCAGGTCACCGTCAGAGATGGCTCGGGGCTCAGAGCATGGCAGGCCCTGCTGGGAAATCTTTCCTCAGTGTTGCCAAGTACCAAGGGCTCTGTTGGTCCTTTCTACCCTACCCTGTTGTTCTATCTATTTCAACCTCCAACTTCTGCCTCCCAGGTCCCCCACTGCCTTCAGAAAGACCCATTCTGGCCAAATGAGGGCCCTACACTAGCTGTAGATACAGCAGATTGATTCAGAAATGTGGAAATTGGGTCAGACACCAGGGTCTGATCTGGCACTGCCACTCTCGGGCTGGGGACCGCTGGGCATGTTGTGTGCCCTTTTGGAGCCCCGGTGTGGGATTCGATGGGATGATGGAGGGGGCAGGGCACCGCCCAGGGTCCAGGAAGAGGAGAGGGTGTTCTGGAGGAGCTCCTACCTGCGTTCTGGGGCCAACCCTGACAGCCAGAGAAGGCAGGCCAGGCTGGGGGGTTGTGGGCTGAGCTGGTGCCCTGGTAAGTGCCTGAGGGGGCAGCAAAGAGAGGGAACCAGAGAGAGATGGGACAAGAGAGGGAGAGACAGAGACAGAGGAACTGAGGAAGAGGCAGCCCACAAGAGAGCCAAAGAGAGGATGGAGGGCGGGACAGGGAGAGGGGATGATGGCCATTGGGACAGGGAACCCAGAAGACTTCAAAGAAGAGGCATTTGATCTGGTCCTGGAGGATGCCTGTGGAAGAGTAAGATGTGGGGGCCCGAGGAGGGCCCAGTGAAAGGCCGAGTGGACCAAGGACGGGGGTGAGGGGACCTGCCGCTCGGTATGCCTCAGTGCCGGTAGGCAGGCCACATCCAGAGGGCTCTGGTGTCCACTGTCCCATGGCGAAGAGCTCAGGCTTCTCCTTTCCTCCCTGTTCCCACTGCCAGGGTGTTAGCCCACCCAATATTCTGCACTTAAACAGGTGGTATGAGCTTTTTGCCAGAGTTTCACAGATTTGAATCATTGTAGAGCTGGCAGGAGAGCTTTGAGGTGAAATCAGTTTCCATGTGGGGAACTGAGGCACAGAGAGAGTCAGGGGCTTACCTGTGATCACCCAGCAGAGGTGGGTGACGGTCCTGATCTGCTGCCTCTGGACGGTATTGTTAGCAAGATCACACCATCGGCTGGTGGGAATTTCTTAAGCTCTTTCTCTGGAGCAAACACAGGCGGGACTGGTATCTCCTCGGTCAGAGAACTGAGAGGCTGAAGCCTCTTTTGCCTTGCCAGTGGCTTTAACTGTAATTATAACAACACTAAAAGTGAGTGGGGGAGAAGGAGGCTTATGGCACCCACTCTGTGCCAGGCACCAGTCTGGGCACTTACAAACATGATTGAATTCATATTTCACGTTAGCTCTATGAAAGGCGCTATTACCACCACTTCAAAGAAGAGGAAAGGGCGGCATGGGGAGAGTGTCAGGAACTGGACACCTGGTTGTCACCAGAGTCCTTCCAGGAGGGTCATTAGCCCCATTTTTACAGAGGTGGCTTGACTTGCCCAAGGCCACACAGTGAAGACTCGGTGCTCCCAGGCTCACACAGCTCACACACAGGAGGGAGACAGAAGAGTGGGAAACGTGGGGCCTCTGCGAGTGCAGGCCAGGGAGGGCTGTGGGCCTGTGGAAATCCCCAAATGAGGCCCCATCAAAGAGAGACCACAGAGGCAGTGAGAGACAGGCAGAGAAACTGAGGCACACAAGAGGCGTCTGCCTCCCAGACCGCCTCTTCCTGGTGGTCCCATGTGCTCTCCCTTGCCCTGAAACTTCTGAGTCCCTCCTGCAAGCCTTGTATTTAAAGGCTGTTTCAAGATTCTGCTGCTGTTTCAAGGGTTTAGCAGTCGTCGGGAGCTGGAGAGAAGGAAAAGGAGAGAAAGAGAAGTGTCGCAGGGCCTTAGAGGCTCTGCGGATGGCCCACTTCCGAGTCAGTGTGGGTGGGGGGCATTTATTACCCTGCTGAGCAATCTTAGTCAAGACTCAGAGGCCTCCATGGTCCTGGTTGGCCAAGGTGGTCTCTGAGGTGTTTCCAGCTAGATGTTCTGTTGTGGGGTGCTCAAACGTCTGGGTGGCTGGCAAGGAGTCATTGATGTGTGCCTCATTTGTCTCTGAGATACAGAGAGAGAGAAATAAACTCACATAGAGAGTAGGTACCACATAGGCAGACACGAGAACAAATGGGAAAGAGAGAGAGAGGAGCAGTTATAGGCAGGGAGAAAAGTGGACAGAACAGAGAAGGCAAACAGAGACATGGAGGTGGGGGGTGAGATAAATCGGAGTGTGGGAGTGGGGAGCACGGGGTACCCAGCCAGACCTGCTCTTCCTCAGCAGCAAGCGCAGGGCTCTTAACCCAGGGGCAGCGGGACGCAGCAGCTGAAGCAGCCCTGGCCTGTCAGGCCCTCTTCCCTGTCCACCACATCCGACTTGGGCCTGGCAGAGCCCGTTGCAGTGGGGAAAGGGGAACGGCGGGGCAGTGTCAGTTGGAAACCACCCCACTTTCCTCAATTCTGTCTGGGAAGTCAGAATTCAGCAGTTGCTCCCTGTACATGTCAGGACAGGGCCACCTCCTCACTGCCCTTGCTGTCCCCTTCTCACCCACAATCTCTGTCTTTAGAGGACTTCCCATAGTCCCAAAGCCATGTTGCACCTCCGGACCAGTGCAAGGATTGCTTCCAGGGCTTAGAAGGCTCTGAATCACTGTTCCTCCCTCTCATGTAAGATGTTGTGATGGTTAATTTTATGTGTCGACTTGGCTGGCACACAGTACCCAAATTTATGGTCAAACATTATTCTAGATGTTTCTGTGAATATTTTTGGATGAGATTAAATTTATATCAGTGTACTTTGAGTCAAGTCAATTAATTGCCCTCCACGTGGGCGGGCCTCACCCAATCAGTTGAAGGCCTGAATAGAACAAAAAGACTTGCCTCTCCCGAGCAAGAGGGAATTCTGCAGCAGATGTTTTTAGATTTGAGCTACAATCAGTTTTTCCTAGGTCTCCAGACTACCAGCCTGAAGATTTTGGATGTGTCAGCTTCCATAATCACATGAGCCAATTCCTTAAAATAAATCTCTCTTTCTATATATATACTTTCTATTGGTTCTGTTTCTTTGCAGAACCCTGACTCATGCAGATGCCCTTCAAAGGGCACCTCCTCCAGGAAGTCTTCCTTGATTCCTAAGCAGAGTCCTCCACTTTTTCTGGTCTATCATAGCTGATAGATATGCTGCCTCGAGCGTTTGTGACTTCATAAACCCAGTGATTATAAGTCATTCTCCCTTACTGGGGAGTGAGTCCTGGCTATTAGGGACTGGAGACAGTTCACCCAACCCCTTAGCACAGCATAGCACCTAGCACAGAAGAGGTGCCAGTTGGATGGATGGATGGATGGAAGGATGGGTAGATGCATGTGTTGTGGAAGGAAAGAAGAATGGACTAGATGGATGGACAGATGGGTGAGTGGATGGCCTGTGGAGTGATAGGTAGGTGGATGGATATGTGAATGGAAGGAAAGATGGAAAGAAGGGTGGATGAATGGATGGGTAATGGGTGTGTGTGTTGATGAATGTGTGGATGGACAGATGGATAGAGAGGTGGATGGATGGATGGACGGATGGACAGATGGATGAGTGGATGGGTAGGTAGATAAATCAGGTAAAGTCCTTATCATCAAGGAGCTCGCAGGTGGGTAGGAGAGTTACCCTTGTTCATAACTCACTTCCACCTCTGGCAGAAAGGCTCAGGGGCCCCAAAGAGGAGCGTGCAGATTCCCAGAAAGAGTGATCTCCCCTTAGCCAGTGGGGGTCCCATTCAATCCCTTCTACAGAGGCTCTGCTATGTGCCTGGCCTGGGCTAAACACAGAATAGGGCAGCAGGTGTGGGGTTTGGACTGATCCAACCCTGGACTCAGTTCTGCTATGTCTTAGCCTTGTGGATTTGGATAAGTCACTTTTCCTCTCTGGGTCTCAGTTTCTTCATTTGAAATGGGCAGATTTAGAGATCACATCACCACTTGGCTTAGTACATCGCTCTGGGGCCGGACTGCTTGGCTCTGTCCTTGGTTAGTGTGTGACCTCTGGCGGCGCACTTTACCATCCCAGGTCTTAGCTTCCCCATGAGTAAAATGGGGGTAATAGCAGCCGCTCTCCTGTGGCATTGTTTTGAGGATTAAATGAGTGAATACATATAAGGCACCTGGAATGGTGCTTTAGTGCAGTCACTGCTCATAGACGTTGGCTGTTACCTACGTCACATCGCGGTTGAGAAGAGAAAATGAAATCATGCTGGAAATGCCTCTTGGCTGGGTGCCTAGAGCCCTGGAACCGCTTAATCCATTATATTATCCTTAATCTCCAACACGATCCTGTTTTCCAGGTAGGGAAACTGAGGCTTTAAGACGAAAGGCAACTTAGCCAAGATCAGGCAGCAACTAAGTGGTGGAAGCTGTGATTCAGATGCAGGCCTGGCTGACCTCGGGCTCTCAGTTCTGTCCAGGAAGGTGGCAAGCCCGAGGCCTTGAAGTAGGAGTAACATGTCAGCAGGTGACGGGATGGGGCTGGCCCAAGTGATGTCTGGGCTGGAGGCCCAGCTGAGAAAGCACGAGGCATAGCTGGGGAATCACACACCACAGGGCCTGGCCAGGCCACCAGTGGGGACAGCAGGAGAGCAGCTGGGAGGGGGTAAAGGCAGTGGAGCGCCACGGAAGGCGGTGAGCTGGGGAGGAGCTGGTCAGATATGGGGTTTGGAAGCCATACTCTGGCCTTGGTGGAGGTCAAATGAACGGGGTGGCGCGCTGGGCTGTGGAGCTGAGTGGGTGAGAGGTGCCCGGCCACCCTGCCAAGGTAGCAATGTGCGTGAAAGGATGGCATGAGGTGGATTTTTCCAGAAATGCTAAAACCAAATACAGAACCAGAAATACCCTACGGAAGGCAGGATTTCCTCTCCGTTTCGGTCTCACACAGATGATAATACCAGAGAACACAGCTGGAGGAGACTGACTGTGTGCCAGGCACATGGCTAAGGAAATCACTACGATAATGTCATGAGGAAGCAACCGTTACTGCTGCCACTTTGCAGATGCAGAGACTGAGGCTCAGGTTATTGAGCGATCTTCCCAAGGCCACCCGGTTGGTAACCCAGGTCTGTCTGGCCTCTGCTATCCTTCCTTGCCCCAGCCGACCTGCAGGTGGCAGGTACTGCTCTTGGTTCCCATACTGTGGGGTGTTCAGACGGGTGAGGGAGACGGGTGGATGGCAAAGAATTGAAAAGGCATTCTGGGGGAGGGTCCCAGCTGAGGGAAAGGCTGAGAGGTGGGAGTGAGCTGAGGAGGATACAGGGTGCAGTGGAAGCTTCTGGGGCCCTATAGCCCTGCAGTCAGGTGTTGAGCCAGCCAATGAGCAATACTAATACCCGTGGTAATGAGAACATATTTGAAGACAATAGCTCCATTTCTCATCACGGCTTGTGCAGTCAGAACAGCCTTATGCTCACTTCATGCGTGAGAGGTAGGTATCATTGCCCATTTCACAGATGAGGAAACTGAGGCTTGGTTCAGGGACAGGGAACCTGGGGCTTTTGGAGTCAGGGTGGTGGTGGCAGGCTGGCGGGAGGAGGGTGCAGGGCCCAAGAACTGTTCCAAGTAACAGGACAAAGCCTGGGAAATCTGATCGCATGTTTACCAGCCTAGAGATTAAAGGCGGTGCTGCCAGGGGCTCACCAGGGAGGCAGGCAGGTAGCAGCAGGCCTCCCAGAGCGGGGTGGAGCAGGGGGCCTGGGCCAGTGGTTCCCAGGCGTGATTTCTGCAAGTCACCAGGTTTATCCACCACACTTGCTCTTTGTCAATTCACTTCTTAAACCATCTACACAGCAGAAGGTAACCCTGACCATGCTCTGGGCCCAGCTCCAAGCACTTTGTATGCATCAACCCTCATTATAGCCCACAGGCCAGACAGGGGTCCTGGCATTATCCTTACACTGTGCAGGAGGAGAAACTGAGGCAAAGAGAACTGCCTGACAGCACATGGCAACAAAGAGGTGGAGCTGGGATTTGAACAGGGACCACCTGGCCCCAGAGTCCTGGGCTTAACCCCTCTGCTACCTGACACCGTTGCTTAGGCCAGCATATTTAAAAAGGAAAAGCGGCATCACATCCAAGAATGGCTGCTATAAACAGAAGGTACCAGAAAAACATAGTAGAGACAAAAGGTGGCTTGACAATTTTCTCTAGATGCTGTTCCCTGGGAGAGTTCAGAGCCAGAGACCTGTTCTTGGTTTGCTAAAAGGATGGGATACGAAGTGGCAGAGAGGCACCCCAGACACCCGGTGTCATGCTGCACCCTCCCCACTAAGTCAGGGCTGGAGACCTTTGCAAAGGGAAGAGCTCTCCAGTAGGAGAATGCCTTTTCAATAGGGCCACGTCAGGCTCTGCATTTATAACTTCTAAAATCTTTGAGACGGTGCTGAACCTCCCACTTAACAGGTGAGAAAACAAGGCTCCCAGGTGTTGGCTGCTCTGGAGGTTGCCCTGCCAGGGTTGGGGTGAGCAGGGGCTGCCGGCCTGTCCAGATTTCCGCTCAGACTCCCACAGGCAGGCGCTTCCTCAGGACCCGTCCATGCCACAGCCACCTGCAGGGTGACTGTGTCTTCCTTGGGCCAGGCCGCTGCCCTGGGTGTGTGAGGCAGGGCCAGCCTGCTGCCAGGAAGCCAGTGAGGGGGGACACACAGAAAGCTGTCCAGCGTGACCCTTCAGACTCACACACACTGTGTCCAGTACCTTGGGGAACCAGCTTGCCACATGGGCCTGCCTAAGGGGCAGTGAGAATCGGCTGGCCGCTCTGGGCAGATGAGGAACGGGCTCAGGGCGGGAGTGTCTGCCCAGTCAGGACAGAACAGGGCCGGGATTCAGACTCCGATTCGTGAGGCTCCTTATTCTCTGTGTTTTTCTCAGCACCATCCCATCCTTTGAAGTGTTGAAGATCCCTTCCTTCCAAGAGGCCCAGAGAGGTAAAGTAACCGGCCTGAGGCTCCACAGCAGGTAAGTGACAGAGCTGGGATCCGAGCACAAGCTGTCTGGCTCTGGAGCCCACTGTGGTCTCATGTGCGTCTTTGTCCTTCTAAGTCATAGCAGGCCTTTTGAGACCCCCACATCAGGACTGAAAGACACATGACTCTCTACTACGTGGAGATGCCCAGTCAGGAGAGCGTGGCGCAGGCGACAATGGCCAGCCCCATCTCCTGGCATTGACCACGCTGTGTCCTCAGTTGTACCTTTTCTGCATAACTCTTGGCCCTGAACTTCTAGGTGTGTCACAGGAGAGGAGAGACTGACAGCCTTGGCCAGGCTCTGCCCGCAGCCCCTGGGCCAGGTGGGGCCGGCCTCCAGCCAGCGCCTGGTTCCCAAAGCCACAGCAAGCACCTCCACACCACTCTGCCTGCTGATGGCCCAGGGGTGGCAGGTGGGGTTCTCAGGCTCCAGGTGTGCTCTGCCCACACCTGCCTCTACCAGCCTACTGGAATGTAGAGCCCGGCAGCGTCAGGAGGTCCAGGTGCAGTGAGGGAGGCCTGAGCAGGGTGAGGAAGGGGGTCTCCTATGGGGAGCTGGGGGTGGCCCTGGAACAAGTGATGGTGTGTTCGAATCCTGGTGCTAAACTTCCTAACTGGGAAATTCTGGGTAAGTCTCTGGACCTCTCAGAGCCTCAGTGTCCTCATCTGGGAAATGCGGATGCTTATGCCAACCCCACAGTTCATGTGGTGAGTATTGAAATGAATTTGAAAAACAACTAGCATATATGTTAGTTATATCTCAGTAAAGCTGGAAACAAATAAATAATTAAAAAGAAATAAATGAAATTACAATTAATAAAAAGAAAAGCAACTAGCCAATGCTAGGCATGTGGTGGATGCCCACAAATAATGGCTTCCTTCCCTGTGCGAGCCTAGACCGCTTTCCGACCTCATTCAGTATTCAGCTGTGATCACTGGGAATGATGGCTTGTAGGTTTGGGTTGAGGAGGGTTCTGAGGATCGATCTGAGATCAGTGGGATAAAGGTCACAATTAATGACGTCTGCCCCGGACCCAGGAGGGAACAGAGAGGTGAGTGTGCTGTGGATCTGTCCTTCTCTTCCCTCCCCGCCTCTGCCTGTTTTCCCCTCCCACTTTCCCCTCCGTCATCCTCTCTTCTCTCCTCTATGATTTTCTTCTCTCTTTCTCCAGTTTTTTTTGGCTTTGTATTCAGAAACATTCAAACTTTCAAAACATATCCAGAAACCAGCCCCTTCTTACCATATGCACTGCTATAACCTGGTCTCACCACCATGATCTCTCTCTGGCTTCCTCCCTCATCCTTTCAGCCTTTTCCTCTCACAGGCTCAGAGGGATTCTGTTAAACCCTAGGTCCACTCTCACCTTCCTATGTCCAGAAGTCCCTATGGCTCCCACATTTGGGGTTAAAGCCAAAGTCCTCATAGTGGCTACAAAGCCTGAACAGTCTGACCCCCATCACATCTGGGATCTTACCTTCCACCCCGTTCCCCTCATCTCTCTGCTCCAGCTGTGCAGCCCTCTTGCTGTTCTTCCCAAGTATAGGAACACCTCTGCCTCAGGACCTTTGCACTTGCTCCCCCCAGCCTGGAATGCTCTTCTCCCAAACATACAACTCTTTCACTTCTTTGGCCTCTATTCAAATGTCCTCCTGTCGGTGCACCCTCCCATGCCCACCCCCCCACAACACACACACATTCTCAGTCCCTCTCCTGCTTTATTTTTCTTTGTAGCACTTGCCACTTCCCGATATGCTGTGTATTTTCTTTGTTTGTCTTGCTTATTCCTCCTCTAGCTCGACCTCTGTGCTCAAACTAAGCTCCAGAGGCCTCTGTGCTCTGTGTCGCCTGGGCCCTCGAATACACTGTTTCTTCTATTGGGAAAACAGCTCCTCTCCGCTCCATCTGGCTAATTCTTCTCCATCTTTCAGGTGTCTGCTTAGACATCCTTTGTTTCTGGAACAGTCCAGGTTGGAGCCCTCCAGTACAGCAGGTATATCTGCTGCATGTGTCATCATGTCCACTGTGTGGCTGGGGCCCTGGCATGCAGAAGGCACTCAGTAAATGCTCAGCAAAAGGTTTGCTCACTCTTGGAAGCCAAAAAAAACCAAACTAGATCCCTTTCTCTTTCCACACCCCTGCTCTCATCTTGGTGCCAAGGGGTGGGGGCGTGGGCATTATCTAACTGTACAGCTGGATATTGTTCTTTACAAAGCACTCTTGGGTTCTCATTCCCTAACTGCTCTGTGAGACTAGCAGCTTAGAGGTTGCTATTAGCAGTGGCTCAGAGAGGTGAGGGCACACGCACCAGGTAGCACAGCTTCACCTTTACTTGCCAAGGAGACAGAGAAGATGCCAGTGCTGGAGGACCGGAGAGCCATGTGGTGCAAATGAAGGCCTGAGGGTAAGCTCACGGAAGCTGACGGGGCCCTCACAGAAGTAACAGTCAAAATAGGGTGTCAGGGGCTAAACCACAGGATCCGAAGGAGTCCTCACAGTCTGGGAATCTGAATTATTTGAACTCAGCTGGTAAGAGGAAAGAGGAGGCAGGGCCCAGGGTATAAAAAGAAGAGAAATCTGGGTTCTGCCCATGCTAACACCCTAACTCCACCCTGCAATTCCCTCTGTAACCTCTGCATGGAATGTGCACACGCATTCCCATCAGAACATTTTGTCAGAATATTCCAGGCCTCTCCTGTGGTCAGAAGGATGGATACTGGGCAGATTCTTTTCTTCTGATAGCCTTTGGACGACCTGATGCAGGCATACTTGGAAAATTTCCCATCTTTCCTGCCCCAAACCCCTTTGGAATCACTTCTGGTCCTTCTTACTTTTCCAATACCATAGGGGAGTTTTCAAGACACTAACATTTAGAACGTTAAAAGTAAAAACCGGTTGAAACCACAAAGTTGTTCATGTGAAACCTTCATAAGATTGTATGTCAATAATTCCTTAATTAAAAAAAAAAGTCAAAACCAATTGAATTGTAAATGTTCCCAATAAGGACAGAAACCTTCCCCGTGCTTTCAGCACATTGCTGAGGCAACACACAGAGCTGAGCTTTCCTGACTGAGTCAGGCCATATCTTCTACCAAAGCATAAGCTGTAAGACAGCAAAGTTCACAGACATTTGCCCCTGCATTGACTGTCCCCATTCTTATGTAATTTTGCACTTACCTTCCCTCTCTGTGGCATTTTTTGTTTTCCAAGAATGGTTGCCACCATCTCCCATTGCACAAGCTCTTCTTATGATGTGACTTGGACACCTGTCTCTTTGAGAGGTGAGGTCCTTGCTCTCTCCCCTCGAGTTTGGGTGGGCCTGTGACAAAGACAGAATGATGCTTTGTGACTTCCAGTGCTAGGTCACAAAAGTAACAGCTCTTACATCTGGTTCTTTGGGGATGCTCGCTCTTGGAATCCAGCCCCCATGCTGTGAGGAAGCCCAAGCAATCTATGGAGAGAAAGATCTTAAGCCCCAGCCACTCGAATCGAAGGATGAGCAGGAGCTGGTCAGCAGAGGAGATGGGGAAGGGGCATTCCAGCAGGAAAAGGGAACAGCATGTGCAAAGGCTCAGAGGCAAGAGTGAGCTTGGCACATCTGGGCAGATGCAAGAGGTGCAGTGTGGGTGGAGCATACAGTGGAGGCCAGAGCAATGGAGAGGTTGGCTGTGGCTAGGTCACAAAAGGCCTCCAGAGGCGGGCTGAGATGGAGGCCCTGGGGAGCCACGGAAGCTTGTAACGAGATGATCACACTGTTTTAAAATGATCTGCATGGCTTCAGCTGAGTGGAGAATCCACTGGAGGGACTGAGCCAGGAAGCAGGTTGGGAGTGAGGAAATGAGCACTGAGGGGAGCTTGGATGAGGGTAGTAGCAGGGGGGACAGAGCAAGAGCTTCAGAGGCGGTGTGGTGGGTGGGTGTCTCAGCCAGGGCTCAGGTTCATTATATTAAGGCCAATGTGGATGTTGGTTCGGGTGGAGGGGAGGCGGGGAATGTATCAGTAGGTGTACCAGCCTCTGACCCATAGGATGGCCAAGTGGGATCAGGCTCTAAGGCAGGACAATGACGTCAGGTGACAGCTGTGGGCCACACAGGGTATGAATCCCAGAGGTCTGTAGTACAGGCTGTGGGATTCTGGGCTGCACGATATCCCTGTGTTATTACAATAAAGCTAGTAACGACAACTGTCATTATTGAGTGCCTCCTGCATGCTAGGCACTGGCTAAGAGTGTTACATTATTATCTCACATAATCTCAGTGGCCTTTGTATGAGTATGAGGTAGGGGCCCATTTTACAGATGAGGAAACCGAGGCTCAGAGAAGTTCAGTGACTAGCCCAAGGCCACTCAGCTCAGAAGGGGCAGAACTGCGATTAGAACCCAGCATCTTTTATGGACCATAGAATCCGCCAGCCTCGGGGAAGGTGGATGAGCAACCAAGACTGGCATTTGTGAATTTGAGAGGAGATTTTGGAGGGAGGATGCAGGCTCAGAGACATTTCATTGGAATGTCAAAATGAATGGGCCTGAGTCAAAGTCTGGAGAAACCAAATTCCTGAGATTTTGTTTGAAGAAATGATCCCTCTGCTAAAAAAGGAATAAATGATCAAAAAGCCGAGCCTATGCTGAACTGTGAGAGGAGGCAGGGGCCCAGGCCAGATTAGTAAGGGACACACTTTGAGTCCCCATCCCAGGTGACGGTCAGGGGTCAGGAGAAGCTTCTGAAAGAAATTCTGTTCCAAGATCTGTTGCCTTCTTGCTGACAATCTGCAGCGTCGCAGCTTTGTGGAAGTTCCAGGCCTGTGTCTGGCGGGGGTCTGGTCTTTAATGATTGAACTGTCACTGGGAGGCTGGGGGATCTGGCTCACCCAGGCACAGGTGGTTACTCCATCATTGTAGGGGACAAGATTTAGAGCTGCACGGATTGCATCTCTCCTGCTGGATGCGTATCCCCTGGACATGTTCCTGTTGCTTGGACTGGTCCTGCCAAGCTGGCTGCGTGCTGGATCTGTGGAGGAGCAAGAAGCCCGGCCTGCACCCCAGAGTAGGCATTTTCAAAGCTCCTCAGTCGATTCCCACATGTAGCCAGTGCTGAAAACCAGTATTAAGAGCACTGTCTTTGTAGTCAGACACATAGGTTCAACTCCTGACTCTGCTTCCATGCTGGACGATCTGGGCTTGTTTGGCAGCCTCTCTGAGCCTCAGTTTCTTCCTTCCATCGGGAATGACAGTCTCATCATGGGGCTAAAGGGATTATAATTTGCCTGGTATTTAAAGTTCAAAAATAAAAAATGAAAAAGCAACTAAAATAATCACGGTCTTAGCAATATCAACCTTGCTGAGTGGAAGGGGAACATTTTGATTCTGGACTTAAAAGGAACATATTAAA
This sequence comes from Smutsia gigantea, assembly GCA_032199065.1. Classification (NCBI taxonomy): domain Eukaryota; kingdom Metazoa; phylum Chordata; class Mammalia; order Pholidota; family Manidae; genus Smutsia; species Smutsia gigantea. Next base: position 186,990 of record JAVSCE010011860.1, read on the forward strand.
AAGGCGTTTCTGGAGCGTTGCTCGGAAGCTTAAACCCATTAAGTTGAAGTTCCCCCACAGCCTGACTTGCTTTACTTTTGCCTCCTCCGTGGAAGGTTCTGAAGCGAATGTTGTTACTGTTGATTCAGTGCCTGTGGGATTTCTGCTTGGAAAAGCAATGGATCCTGCAGTGTCTGACGCACTGCTGTTTCTGCACACAGGGGCTTGGGCTGTGACAGCAAATCAGAACCCCTCTGCCCTGGATGTGTCCCGGCAGCACCCTCTCCGGGCTGCAGGATGGCGGTAGAGGAGGAGGGAGAGCAGGGTACTCACCGTGTTCACGCACACACACCATGTGTTAGGCGCTTTATGCATGATATGTATGTTATGGAACCAACATATTTCCGGCACTTACTACTTGCCACATCCTGTTATAAGTATGTCACATACATTTCCTCATTTAATCCTCCAAATAACCCTATGAGATCAGCACTATTATTCTCCATTTTGCAGATGGGGAAACTGAGGCACAGAGCAGTCAAGTACCTCGTCCGAACTCAGACAGCTGGTAGGAGTAGAGGTGAGATCCGGACTCAGGCCAGCTGGCTTCCTGGAGCATGCTCTCAAGTGCTCCACTGTGCTCTCTTATCAGTGTGCTACCCAGCTTGCTCGTCAGGCCGCACACTGAGAATGATTGCCAGCACTCAATGGAGGAGGAAATCGAGGTTCACGGGGCTGAAGCCAATGACCACCTGGCCAGCAAGAGGCAGAGCTGGGATTTGGCCTGGGCCCATCTGGCTTCAAAACCTGTCTTTGACCATCTGTGCTAATGGGGTGTGAATGTTGAGTGGGGCTTACTGCAGGGCTGGTGGGAGTGAGGGCCTTGGGAGGTGGAGACGTGCCTCCTCCAGGTTGGGGGGTGTGAATCACCTCAGAAATTCCAACCAACAGATGGTAAAGGTGGTGAACTCTGCCAAGAGGGCTGCAGTAGAAAGAAACAGAGCTGCCAGCTCCATCACTGCTTGGACAAGCGACCTCAGGCAAGTCACTTCCTTCTAAGCCTCAGTTTCCTGTTCTGTAAAATGGGGCCCTACTTCCCACATCTGCCAGCCCCTTGACCAGTCAGTTGCCTGGCTCTGCTCTTTGCATCTTTCAGAGGTGCTTGACTCAACCCTTCCTCTGTACCCCACTTGAGCTCAGCCCTCACTCCAGCTTCCTTCCTGATTTTTTGGCTTCCATGTTCTCACCTGTCCAATCCATCAGCCACTGACACCTGCCCAAGGGAGCTTTCTGGGACACATTTCTGACCTGGCACTTGCTCGCACAACTTCCATGGCTCCCTAGTGCCCTAAGATAAAACACAGGTCCTTAAGGCTCTGGGGCCCCTGAGAGTTGACCCACACCTGCCCTTCTGTCTCATCACCCACCTTCGCTGGGCAAGAGCCTTGCACTTCAGTGAAAAATCCCACATGCCTTTCTCCCAGGGGGCCACACATTGTCATGCCTCTGGGCTGCAGCACATGCTGTTCCCATGCCCGAGATGCTTGTCCTCACTACTGGTGAAACTCCCGTGACGCAGGTTAACACTGGTGGAGTTGAGATCTAAAGGGAGGGAACAGGGGAATCTGGAAGGCCAGGGCAAGGAGAGGCAATGGGATGCTATCAACAGCTTTTGCCACAAGCAAGGTTCTCATCCCAGCTGGCAGCCAGACCCTGCCTCAGGGCTGGGTACTAAGCCACCAGGAGGGGGAGGGGTGGCCAGGCAGGACCCACAGTACAGTTTCCCAGGCTGCCAGGAATCTGGAATGTACAGTCCTGTCCTGTCTCGTCTGCGGCTGGGGAAATATTCAGCTGAAAACAAACACTCTCATTCTTGATTAAGGGCGACGTCAAGGACCCTGCGACCCAGATGAGGCCTTGGCCGGTAGAGCCTGAAGGTCCACCTGTATCACGCTGTGTGACACCTACTCAGTCACCCTCTCTGTGCTCCTGCTTCTGTTGCCTCTGGCACAGAAAAGAGACAGGAGCCCAACAGAGAGGTTTCTGCATGTGAAGGACTTTTTCTCAGGTCCTATACAGGTGCTATTTTCAAGGGTCTGGAAACATCTGGAGAAGGAAACCCTCTGGAAGCAAATAAATCCCTCAGGCAGGTTTGCTTCTTCTAGGAGTGTCATTTGATGACATCTCACAATCGCCAATGGCCAGAAATGGCTTTTCCAGAAGTGAGGGCTCCTGAGAACTGTGCAGATCTGGGAGGGAGAAAGGCAGATCCTGCCTCAGAAATGGCTTCGTCTGTGTCCCTATTTCCCCTGCCCACATACCCACAGGGATGGGATGCTCCCTTCGTGTCCAAGAAGCCCATAGTTGAGCTGGACCTGGGTTCCCTGAAATTCCTCCATCTCTGGCTCCACGGGTCTCTGGCCCCCAGGCCCTTCTGCTTCCTCCCTCTGGAGACAGCCCTGCAGAGGCTCTGGGTCAGCAACCAGCTCCCCGGCGCTGCCCGCACAGCTGCTGGGAGCATGTCGCCATCTCTCCTCCCCTCTTCCTGGAGATCCTGATGGTTTCCCACCCTGGCCAGGAGTATCATCATGCCTTGGTGTCTGGGCTGAGCTGACCTGGGAAGCCAGGAAAGTTTGTGGGGGAGGGCAAAGCAAAAAAAGAAGCATGTTTAAGGGAGCAGTTTTGAGCCCGACAGATGTGGGTTCCAATCCCAGCTGTACCACTTTCTGACTGTGTTGCTTTGGGCAGATGTCTCAAATGCCCTGAGCCTCAGTTTACACATCTGTCAGATGGGAACAATGAACGCATTTGGCTCATGGGGCCATTGTGAGGATTAAGGATAGACAGTGGGAGACCTTCCTGTGGCATATGGGACTCTTCACCACCCACCTCCTTCACCTCAACCTCCTGCCCCGAAACTGCCCTTATGCCGGCACTCAGCCTGATGGATTGACCCCTTCCTCCCATGCTGTGCTCTTTCCAGGGTGTGTTGTTTCCTCTGCCGGGTGTGCTATCCCCCCTCCTCCGCCAGGCTAACCCAACCCCCACTCATCCTTAAAGGGTCTCAGCCCCAGAGCCTTCCTTTCCTCTCAAGCAGAACAAAATCCCCCCCTCTCCTGGTGGCCCAAACTCTCCACACTGGAGAGGTTTTGAGGCAGGATAACCGGGGTCTGGGGCTTGATGGCAGGCCTATCTTCAGATCACATGACTCTGACAAGCTGCTTTTGCTCCCTGAGCCTCATTTTTCCCTATCTGGGAAATGGGAACAAGAACCAAGTTTTGTTCTGTGCCCTCTCACGTCCTGTGACCGGCATGCAGGTGCAGCTTTGCAGCATGAGCATTTCCCGGAAAAGAAAAACAATTTGTGCTAGCCCTCAGGACCTGAGCAGTGGCGTTATGTAAGTTCCGAAACTTATTTTTCATCCTGTAATTACGACAAACTCCTGGAGCCCTGGGTGAATGGGCCCTGGCCCCCGATCTTGCTTCTGCGCTTGTTGGGACATACACCAGAATTAATTGAATTACAATCTTGGGCCTCCTTCCAGGTGGGCCCCGCCAGGGCACCTCCCTCTGGATTTCATTAAGTCTCCTGTCAACATGGCCTGCTCAGGGCAGCTCATTTCCCTCAGAGTCAGCTGGTGGAGCCACAGGAGAAACAGGCGCCTGCCCCAGCCCTGCATGACGGATTTTGTTTACCCTCTTCTTCCCACAGATTCCTCCCTTAATAACTCTGGAGCCAGGAGGCTCCCTGGCTGGGAGACCGGAGGCGGGGGTCTGGATGCAAGCACAGAGGCGGCTCCCCGGATGGTGTGGGAGTACCTGGACAGTGACCACGAGAAACAAGCCAGGTTTTTAAGGAATAGATGAAAAATTCAGTTGGCTCCAGTGGGGTCCAAATTTTGAGAGGGAACTAACTTGTTCTGGAAGTTGTGTTCATTCTTTTGTGTGATTAGGAATCCATGGAGGAGCTTCTAAACACAGATGTAGACTGGGCCCTGACTGTCATCTCAGACTGGCTCCTCATCCCAGTCCTAGGCTGGTTGTGAGCATAGCCTCAGATATAAGAAACAATAAGCCCCTGATCCTGACCGTCACTCGGGTCCTGCGCCTCATCACAGACTGAGCCCTGATCCTAGTGACAGCCTAAGGCCTGACCTTGTCCCCCAAATAAGCCTAGTTCTGTTCATAGACTAACCTCTGATCCTGGTCACAAACTGTAGCTTGACCCTGAAAATAGACTGAGCCCCGACCTTCATTCCCGATCGGGGTCATAACCTGGGCCTGACTCTGGTCACAGACAGAATGGGGTTCAGGCTGATACCTGATCCTGGTCCCAGACTGAGCCCTTGTTCTGGCCACGGACTTAGGTCTGATCCTGGCCTTAGAGCCCTGCTGCTGACCACAAACTAATCTGTGATCCTGGTTCATGGAATGAACTAAGCCCTGATCATGACTGTATATCCACACCTGGTCTTGGTCCTCGTCAGAGTCCAAACGTGAACCCGCCGTTACAGGCTGAGTCTCTAATTATAATCCAACTTATAGATGGAGTCCTTGGCTCTGATCCCTAGATGAACACCAACCCTCTTAACTGAGCCCTGATCGTAGTCACAGAAGGAGAACTACCATGATCCCTGGGTGAGCCCTGGTCCTGGTCACAGATGGAGCTCTGGCTCTGGTTCCAGACTGAGCGCCAACTCTAGCCCCAATCCGGGGTGCTGCCAGGCCACACACCAAGTCCTCAGATTCTATTTTCTTGAGACTTTCCAAGTGTGAACCTGTCCCCTAGAAAGAAATCAAGGCAGCCCATTAGTGCTCATTCCTCGGTCAAGAGAGAGAAGTCCTTGAAGGAATGGATCATGGAACTCGCTTTAAGAGGCTGGAGAAAGAGGGAGGCAGAGACAGTTACTTCCAAGTAAGAACCTGAGCTGGGCAGGTGGCTCCCTGGAGGGACAGCAGGAGGGCAGACTGCTCCAGGCCTCCTCTCTAAGGACAGTGGCTAGGAGCCTTTTAGTGTGTCCTGTTGAGAACCATTCATTTACTCATTCATTCATTCACTCACCAGTTAACACTTGCAGAGCGCCCCTAGTGAATCTGGTACATCTATGCCGCCGAGCATTCAGAGCGCGCATCTGTTTGGTGGGGTGTGGAGGACTTCTCAGTGGGCGTGTCTAGGGTCACAAGTCACCCTCCTCTCTCTTCATCAAACCACCACTCCTACGGCATTGGGAAATGAGTCCGAGAGTCAGCCAGTCACCTTCCCTCTTGGAGCCTTGGTTTCCTCTTCTACCAGATGGGCAGGTGTGCAGAATGAAGGAGATGACAGTTCAGAACATGCCTAACACAGTACTAGCCATATAGTCAGAGCTTAATAAATGCTGCCCCTTACTCGACTGTTGGGGTTGTTGGGAGGATGCTGTCACTAATGTCACATGTAAAATAATGGTGACAGAGTTTGCCCATTGGAGGGCCTACGGCTGCCGCTGGAAGTCTGGGCTTCAGCTTCCTTTTCTGAAGAGTTGGGTTAGACTTGCTAATCCCTCCATTCTAGGCCCCCTTGGATGTCCTGGATCTGGATGTCAGGGTGAAAGGTGACAGCAACATTCAGCCCCCAGACACCCTGAACTTGGGTGTGGCCTCGGCTGCTCTGAATGTTCATCTGCTGCACAGCAGAGTCCAGGACAGGTAGAAGACCTGGCCCGGTGAATTCTCCCCACCCTGGTGGCCCACAGGCAGTGTCTGGCCACAGCACAGTGGACCAGACTGGAAGTCACCAAGATCACACCAGCCTTGACAGAGGTTCAGTGGACTTGGGTATGGCCTCGGGAAGGCACTACTCTCCCCCCCATTTTGGGCCTGAACTTGTCCCCCAAATAAGCTTAGTTTTGCTTCTCGAGGCCTCACATGGGGCAGGAGAAGGAGAACAGCCTCTGAGGGGCTGACACAGGCCTCAGTGTGAATCTCGGTCCATCCCCACAAGCTGGGTAACCTCAGCTAACGGTCTCAGCCTCGGGCTTCCTGCAGGGACAGTGGGATGATGAGAAGCCAATTTCAGGACTGTGATTGGAAAATAGAGGGGACGAAGACAATTGGTTCAGGCAGTGCAGAGGACGCAGCAGGCCCATCACTAATGCAAGCAGGTGTCATATCACTACTGGGCTGGAGCAGGGATCGCCACACCGCGGCTCATGGGGTGTGCACAGGTGCCTGGAGTCAGGGGAGGAGGACCAGGCTGGCAGGACTTGGGAATGTGTGCCAATGGGCTGCTTTGTCTGCTTTGTAAGAATTCATATGAAGAAAGAGGATGGAGGCTAAGAATCATTATCGTGAAAAAAGTTCAACACCATTGGGTTAAATAGTATGATTGGCCAAGGACCTAATGCGTACAGGGCTCTAGGCAGACTTCTGGTGGGGTAAGGAGAGGCTCCCCCAGTCTTTTGGCTGTGCTCAGCCCACACAGAGTGCGAAGGGGCTGTGCGGACTGGGGAGCTTTCGGTCCGTGGCAGCAGCCATTTTCCCCACGGTGTCCACCTGTGATGGGAGAAACCAGCAGTCTCCCACTCAGCCATACTCTGCCTCACACCGTGCTATATGCTCTGCCTTCAGCAGAATTATCAGCAGATTACCAGACAGGCATCACTACTTCTCTTCCCATTTCAAAGGTGGGGAAACTGAGGCACAGAGAGGTAACACAATTTTCTAAAGGTCACGCAGCGACTGAAAAGTGGAGCCTGGATTCACAGGCAGGGCTGGCCACTCCAGAGTCCTGGGCTAGCCCCCAGGCCTCTAGACCCCTGCAGATGGAGTGAGGCTGGGTGGCCCCTGGATGGTCATCTCTGTCCGTGTACCCCCCAACCCCATGTGTTGCTCAGTGAAATCCAAGGTTAGGGGCATGTTTATCCTGAGTGTTTTTTTTTTCTTGCAGGTATTTTGTTCTGTTTTGTGGCCAACTCCTACTTGGTTAAGCGAAAGGTGGAGTAATTTGTGGCTGCCATTTGACCCAGGACATGGAGAGAGTGGGTGGGAATGAGGAGGAAGGGAGACCAAGGAGGGTTGGGGGGTTGTCTGTGAGGCAGGAGAATTCATGTTCACTGGCATTCCCTGCCTACCAGGCCCTGAGCACCATGCTCTCAGGAGTGTATTGCCGGCCCAATGGTGTATGAGGAAATTGAGGCAGTGGCTGGTTAGCTGTAGAGCCAAGGCAGCAGCCAGGTGTGTGTGATTTCCTGCCCAGCGCTCTTTGAAGGGCCCATGGGTCCCTCTGGGTCTGGAGCCATTTCCTCCAGCTCTCCTCAGGTAGTCCTCAGAGGCCCTGCCCTTCCCAGAGGGTTTCTCTCCACCACAGTGTTTTAAGACCAAATCATGAACCTCATCCAAGACCCCGGCAAACAGCGCAGGCAGTTGGTGTGGTTCTCAGGATCCCTGGGCTGCAGCCAGATAGACCTGAGTTTGAGTCCTGGCTTTGCCACCTACGTGCAGTCATGAACTTGACCACATTATTTATCCTTTCTGGGCCTCAGTTTCATGTTCTGTGAAAGGGGGCAAGAAACATGCTGGGGAGGAGAGAGGAACTAGGAAGAGGAAACTAGTAAAAGTGAAAGTGGGCTGTGTGTCAGTCCCTCTTTCTGACTGACCATCCTACACAGACTGCAGACAGGAGATAGATCAGGAAGTAGAGGATGGGGACCCTCTCAGGAAACAGAGGGTCCACCCAGCAGACCCTCAGGACTGAGTCCTGTGCTGGGTGTGGGGCCGCCCTGAATGCAGGGAGCACCTTGCCCTCAAGGAGCTCCCAGTCCAAAATGGGAAGTAAATTAGACCCATCCAGCCTAAGGGAGGAGGTGGACCCTCCATCCAATCTAAAATGGGAGGCAGACACCTCCATTCATTCCAAGGAGAGATTCAGTTGCATCTGACCTCTGAGAGGTGGGGAAAAGACGCCCAGTTTAGTCTAACAAGGGAAGCAACCCCCCATCCATTCTAGGGGGGTGGACACAACCTGTAGAATAAGGCGGCTTAAACTTAGTGTTTCTGCAATGGCTCAGAGTAGGTATGGGGTGGGGTCATGAGGACACATGCAACTCTCAGGGTAGTTGGGTGCTTTGGAAATAGGCAGTGAGGTGGGAGGCTACAGTCCTTTTAGAGGTTCAGAATGCAGGGCGGGTGCAAACCTGATGCCTCCTCAGAGGACTGCAGATGTCAGTAAACCAGAGTCCCAGGATTTCCCCTTTAAGTGTTTTCTCCCCATGATGTTCTCCAGGACAAGATGCCATACAGTATCTGCTATGTCGTATTGTACAGCAGCACCTGTCCCTTTCAATTTAGGCACAGACACTTGGAAATTTGTCACAATGGTCTACTGATGCATCAAAACCATCCCAAAACACAGTGGCTTAAAACAGCAACCATTTTAAGAAAACTGCATTAGACTCATAGACACTGAGAAGTGACCAGGGGTTACCAAGGGAGAGAGGAGCGGGTGGGGGCTGGGAGGAGGGAGAGGGGGACTGTTGAATCACTGTGATGTACATTTGATAATTTAAAAATAAATAAATAAACCCCTTAAAAAAACAGCAACCATTTTACTGGTTCTCCCATCTGATCTGGGTTCAGCTGGACATTTCTTCTGCTGGTTTCGTTCGGGCTCACTCAGGCAGCTACAGACACCTCGGGGTCAGATGGTGGAAGATGGCCCCTTGGTTCTGGGAAGTGTCTGTTGCCTGAGTCTCACGTCTCCAGCAGGCTAGCCTTGGCTTCTCCATTGGGTGCCGCCTTGCCAGAGCAAGCCCCAGTGTGCGAGCACTTTCTAAACCTCTGCTTCCATCATGCTCACTCAGGCCCCATTGGCCAAAACAAATCCCATGGCCAAGCCCAGTGTGGGAGAAGGCTACACTAGGGCAGAAATACAGGGGTGTGAGTCATGGGGAGCCATGACCTTACCGACCTGCCAGCAGCTCCCCAGGCACCAGGCTCTTTCCTGCCTCTGCTCCTTCACCCAGGCTGTTCCCTCTGCTTGCTATGTCCTGCTCGGTGGACTCCTCCTTGGCCAAGTTATGTAGCTTCTCTGTGCCTCAGTCTCCTCTTTGGTACAATGGAGCTCAGGAGAGTTACTGCATTCAAGAATTATTCAGAGGATTAAATGAGTTAATATATCAAAAGCACTTAGAACAGTGCCTGTCTGGCACATTTCTTTAGTCCATCCTCAAGAAGCGTCCACCATTACTATTATTATGATGATTCTTAGTATGACTATTCCTACCCTTGTCTTTCAAAGCCCTACTCAAGAGTTTCCTCCCTGAAGCCTTCCCGGATTCTCCCCAGCTGAGCCCCACCCCGGGCTTGGCCCTTTGCTATTTACAGTATGAGTTAGAGCGGCAGTTAGAGCGGCAAGACAGACCCCTGCAGCCCCATTCAACAGAGGTGGAGACTGAGGCTCAAGGACTTGCCCAGGATCACGTGGTTGGTAGGTGGGTGAGCTGCAAGCTGAATCAAGTCTGACTCTAGCATGTGTGATTGTCTACCTTCCTGTCCAACCCCCCGATGAGTGTGTGGGCTGCCACTGGGGACCCAGAGGGACGGAGAACATGTGCTCTGCCCCCTGGAGCTCAGAGTTGGAGGAGGAAGGTGCAGAAGCAGTTAAAAGAGTAGGAGGGATGAGCAGCCCAGTGGACTGTGGGACCCTGGGGGCCCTAACCCGCTGGGGGCAGGGCTGGCCTCCCAGAAGACATAACACGAAATCAGGAGTAGGACGTGCAGAGAGGCAGAGGGACAGCCCGAGCCAGGGTGAGGCTGGCCATCCTGATCACGTCACACAGACTTCTCCACCATGGCCAGTCCCACAGGTGGCAGGGATTGACTGCCCCCATTAACCAGGGCACACTTCCTGAGCTTCTACTTACTAACCAGCTCCCCCATCCAGTGGGGCAGGACAGTGCAGCCCACAATTCCTAGACATTTTCTTGGACTCCTTGGGGCCAGTATCTGCCTGGAGCCTCCCGGCTAGGTGAAGAAACCCCACAGCCCCGAAAGATAACACCCACCTTAAGCCTCTCAAAGCTGGACAAAGACAGGTTGTAGAGGAATTTACCTCCTCTGAAAGGATTTGGGCACTCGCCCAGGGAGCTAGTGAGTCCATGAAAACATGACCCGCCCCAGTTGTGAATAAAGCCTTTCATCAGGACATTGAAATGGCTACCAACTCACTGAGTGACTTTGAGCTAAAGTCACGTCCTCTCTCTGAGCCTTGGGAACCCTACCTGTAACACGAGAGGAAAATAACCACCAGTTTTAAACCAGTAGTTTGAAAACCACTCTCCCTGCCTGTCATTCCACCACTATTGCACATTGACCCTGGCACACAGTCAGTATTGCTCTAGACTGGACCTTTTTTTTTTCAATTTTTGAATTGTGGTAAACTACACACAACATACTATTTCCCGTCTTAACCATTTTAAGGGTACTGTTCGATGATATTAAGCAAATGCACACTGTTGTGCAACCATCCCCCTCATCATCTCCACAATTCTTTTCATTTTCCCAAACGGAAACTCTGCACCCATTATGCGCTAACTCCCCATTCCCTCCCCCACCTCCGCCTCCCTGGCCACCACCACCCCACCTTCTGTCTCTATTTGAGAAGCTTTTAAAACATCCAGAATCTCCTGGAGAAAAGAGGGGTGCATCTCTATGATCACTCAGTACTTTAGGCAGCAGCCTTGACTTTGGTCAGCATTTATTGCCCTTATGGAGGGGTCCTCAGGAACAGAGTGCGGAGTGCATGAGCCCTGAAGAGTTATGTTCAATCCAGTTATCAACCATCTTTGCTTGTTTTTTAACTTATCCTTTAATTTTATTTTATAGAGGCATAATTTATGTCCTCTCTATTAGTTTGGCATAATACACAGCCTGGGGGGACAAACAGCTGAAATTCCTCTTCTCATAATTCCGGAAGCTGGGAAGTCCAAGATCAAGGTGTTGGCAGGCATCGTCTAAGGCCTCTCACCTTCTCCCTGTGTCCTCACGCGGTCATCCTCTGCCGGTGTGTGCATTCTAATCTCCTCCTCTTATAAGCACATCAGTACTATTAGATTAGGACCCACACGTAAGACCTCATTTTAACTTTTTTCCCAGCTTTATTGTGGTATAATTGACAGATAAAATTGTATAAACTTAAGGCGCTCAGTGTAATGGCTTGATATGTGTATATATTGTACAATCATTACCATAATAAAATTAGTTGACATATCCTTCGGTCACACCATTTCACATAATCCTTCATTCACATACACTGTGTGTCTGTGGTAAGAAAATTTAATATCTACTCTCAACAAATTTCAAGTATAGAACATAGTATTGGTAACTATAGTCACTACGCTGTACGTTAGAGCCACAGGACACACTCTAAGTGGAAGTTTGTGCCCTTTGACAAACATCTCTGCATTTCCCCCACCCTGTAGCTTCCAGCAACAAGTTCTACTCCCTGGTTCTGAGTCTGACTCTTTAAAATTCCACAAATAAGCGAAGCCATGCAGTATTTATCTTTCTCTGTATGACTTGTTTCATGTAGCACGGTGTCCTCCAGTTTTTTCCATGTTGTTGCAAATGGCAGGATTTGTCTTGTTTATGGCTGAATAATATTCCACTATATTTTTATACTACTTCTATTCCTCATGCCACTGTGGATTTTATTTTTCTTTTCTAGAGTTTAACATAAAGGGGATCACGCAGCATGTACGATTTGGGGCCTGGCTTTTTGCCCTCAGCAGAATGATTTTGGAGCTCACTGTGTTGTGCTCATAAGCAGTTTGTTCCCTTGTGTTGCTCAGTAGTGACCCTTTGTGGGGATGGACCACTGTGTGTCCATTCACCAGCTGGGGGACATTTGGGTGGTTTCCAGGTTGGGGTTCTTAGGAATAAAGCACTCTGAGCATTTGGGTCTAGGCCTTTGTGTGGCATATATTTTCATTTTTCTTGTGTATCCCCACCTGAGGGCTGAATCCCTGCATCAAATGGTAGGCAGATGTTTCATTTTGTAACTGTTCTCCAGGGTGGCTGGGCCGTTTTACAGTCCAACAGGCAGGGCTTGTGGCTTCCTGTGGCTCTGCCTCCTCCATACTTGTTGCGGCCTGTCATTTTCACTCCAGTTCCAAAGGGTATTTCTGGTACCTCATCATGGCGCCCCTTGCATTTCCCTGATGAAGAGTGACGTTGAGCGTCTTTCCATGAGCCCTAGCTGAGCAGAAGGCTGGGGGATTGCACCTTGGATCCTGGTGTCCTCTGATCTGTGGGCACCAGAACAACAGCATCCTCTGCTGGCCCCAGGCTGCCAGGCTCTGACTCACCTGGTTCCCACTCAGCCTGCTACTCCTGAGCTTGTGTGGCCCCGGGAAGGATCATGGGACCTCTCTAGAGCCACATCTGCTTCATTCACACGTCTGCGTGACCTGGCCCACGCAGGTCGCCCTGTCACTGTCTCCTCCCATTGCTCTACTGTCCCCGGACATGTCCAGCTTGTTCTCACCTCAGGGCCTTTGCACTGGCTATTCCTTCTGCCTGGAATGCCCTTCCCCTGGATTTTGGTTACTCCCCTTCTTTTTGTCTCAGCCCAAAGGTCACCTCCTCAAAGAGGACTTTCCTGGCCCTCCCAGGAGGAACGGGGTCAGCCCAGCCCTTGCTGTACCTCCACTCCCTAGGTAGTCTCAGCACCTGGGCGGGGACATCACCTCTTCGTTGGACCCAGAGTCTCACATTCCAAGTGTGTGGGGAGCACAGGGCATTGGGGTGCAGGAATCTGGATCCTCTATCTACCATGGGCTATTGGGTAAATCTTATAATAGTACCATTTACTGAGGCCCCTAAAAGGACAGTATCATAAGGCTGATTTTACAGTTGGGGAAACTAGGCTCAGAGATGGGGAGTGACTTGTCCATGGCCACAGCAGTGACGGGTGGAGACTGCAAATCCACACTCTGCCTGCACCCTTCGCTGCCTCTCCTGGCTCAGTCTCTGTTCCTCCGGCTTCTCTACGATGTGCCCTTTGTTCCATCAGACAGGCCCCAGACTCCACGAAGCATGACAATGGGCAGCAGAGGACAACACCTGTGCCCAGGAGAAGGCCGTGTCACCATGAACCAAGGGCCTGCTTAGTGGGGCTGGCCTCCGAATTTCTGTTCCATTCTGTGTCCGTGTCCGTCTCCATTTGTGAGTGAGTGGGGGCCTTGATGTGGTGTTGACAGAGTGAAGTAGGATGACCGACCCACCCTGTTTGCAGTCGGAGCACTGAAAGGTGAGCATCCTGGAAACCTCAGTCCTGGGCCAGCTGGGACTGTGGTCACTCTTGAGTGGAGGGACTGACAGTCGGGAGGCCCCGTCCCAGCCCAGGCTGGCAGATGAGCAGCAGACCTGGCAGCTTCGGCCTGCGGAAGCCCTGCCTGGCATGGGGAGCAGGGTGGACAGAGGAAGGGCTCCAGGGGCCACAGGATTTGAGCCTCAGGAGCCGCTGTAGCTTCTTGGTGACCGCTTCCCGGAGGAAGGAGACCCGGGGAGAAGACAGCTAAGCCCCTGAAACTCTCTTCAGCAACCAGCCTGGATGGGAGGGAGACGGGGGCTGACCTTCTTGCCCCGCCAGCCTTCAGACATTGCTCAACACAGTGGACTCTTTCTTCTAGAAGAATTCAGTAACAAAACACCAAACAACACCCCCAGGACAGCCTCTGCCTGAGGGGCTTTGCGAGGGGTGGGCAGAGATAAGCAAACTCGACAGCCACTGCTCTGGGAGGCTCTGTAATGGGAAATACCCTCCAGCCTGTCTCCAAGCCAGAGGCCAGGGGTCCTGGGGGCCGGCTTAGCCCTGGTGTGCCCCTCCTAGTGGGGGCGGTACATGCCTGTGGTTTGGGGTGTTGGGGGCTGAACCCAGTTGGATTCTTGGCCACAAGCACCAGAAGCCAAGGCAGCTGCCCAGAGGAGGGGGGAGAAGCCCGAACAACAGAGAGGCTGACTGCACTAACCAAGGGGGCAGCTTCAGGCCGCACTCGTTCCCTGCAACAACCCACTTCCCAGCTGCGGAAATGAGGACTGCAGTCCAGAGAGAGCATGTGGCCGGCTTAGCCAAGGCCTCCTTGTCCGTGGCAAACCCCATCTGCCCCCCCGGATGTCCCCAGTGCCCACCTCAGCCTGCTTCAGTCTGTGCTAATGGGCAGGAGGAAGGACAAACAGCGGCAGCTAACAGCTAAGTGGAGGATGGAGTCAGCGCTCTCCACCACACCCTTGCAGGTCTCCTTCAGAGTTCCTTATAGGATTTCATGAAGACAGGCTTTGTGATTGAAACAACCTTGCAAAAAACCCTTACTCAGTCTATTGGTTCTCAAGTGGGGTCCCTGGGCTACTACCAGCAGCACCTGGAACTTGTTAGAAAGGACCCCTCCTCAGAGCCTCGGACTCAGACACGCTGGGGGTGGGGTGCAGTCATCTGCTGAACCCCCTGCTCCAGGCCAGAGTGGAGAGGACACGGAGGCCAGGGAGGCAGAGCCCAGCATCCACCCTGGGGGTCGCCCAGCTCTAAGCTTCCCTCTGGCTCCCCGCGCTCTCCTTCTCTCTGAAGAGAATGACTTCCTTTGCCTTGAGAGTAATTCACTGACACATTTCTCCTCCACAAGACCGGACTCCTTGAGGGCAAAGTGACATCTGATGGTCTCTTTCTGCTGAGGCCCCGTCATGGTTCCTGGCGGTTCCAAAGCATATGCTTATTAAGTGAACTCATTCAACGAGCCCTCTTTTATACATCTGTTATACTGCCGACCTCACTCTCCCACCGGGATCTCCCACACTGCTCGTGGGCACCAGCCGGTCAGGGAGGACAGGGTGGGCCCCTGGCCCCTGGCTGATGCCAGGACGGTCGAGCCTGGGGTCTCTAGTCCAGTCCAGGATTTATCCTTTTGTCAGGGTCTCTTCCCAATCCAGGGAGTTGCTTGGACCCGAGAGGGGTTGGATAAAGTCAGAGAGCTCTGGTCCATTCCCCGCTGTCTGCATTCCTCTCCTGCATTCACCAGCCTCTGTGGGCCCTCCCTCCCCGGCATCTCTGTCTCTGCCTGTCTAGGATGTCTCTCCGTCCTAAGACAACACTTAAAGCTGAGACATGACTCTGAATCTGAAATGTTCCTGGGACTGTCACTTACTCTCCTTGGTTGACATCTGCCCATCTCTCTCCATGCTCCCTTTTCCAATGGCCAGCAAGAGCTCCTCTGCTCTCATTCTGAGAAGTGGGGTTTCCAACTCAGAGCTAAAGCTGGACCCTGGGTCAGGTGAGAAAAAATCCCTGGCAGCAAGAGGATTCAGAGGCGGCTGTGGTTTGCTGTGTGTTCCTGCCGTCCTAGGGCCCAAGAGGTACAGGGGGGAACAATAATCCCATGGCATGGGGCTCAGCGGCCATGTGACATTTAAGCACCTCATGCTAGCCTGTGCCTGAGAAAGGGATGAGGCTACATGGAAACCGGCGCAGGGGCAGCTGTTAACTGCTTGGCTCTCCTTCCCTCACCACTGGCCCCAGTCTAGACAATTGTACCAGCCTCCCTCAGAACCCCTGCCTCCAATCTTACCCTCACCAATCTGCCCTCAGCGCAGCTCTGGCCATAGCACACCATTGCTGGGATTCCTTTGGGAACCCTGCCTTCTCTAGGATACAGTCTGAGTCCTTAGCCTGGCGCTCAAGGCTTTTGGCAGTCGGACCCCAACTCGACCCGGCAGCCTCTCCTCCCACCAGCCGTCATAGGCCTCTGACCCAGGGCGCGCCATTCTGCAAACACGCCAGGCCCGCCACGCTTCAAGCCTTTGCCTGGCGGTCTCCCCTGCCTGGGACACACGTCCTTCCCTCCCCCTCCCTGGCTGGTCATTCAGCTAATAATTCACTCCAGGCCGACTGAGCACCTTTTACGTGACAGGCCCTGAGTACGCTGAGGCTGAAGAGCAAAAGCCTGGTCCTGCTCTCGTGAGCCTTCAGTTTGGGGGGATGGATTGACACAGGCTTCCCAGGGGAAGCAGTGCCTGAGCACCTGAGCAGGCCCAGAGGTGTGAGTGAGCTGGGGAAGGAGGGCAGGGAAGAGCATTCCAAGCAGGGGGACTGGTCCACGCAAAGGCCATGAAGCGGACACGGCTGCCTTTGTGGGAGGGGAACTAATGCCGTTTCCCAGGACTCCATTCTTGAGGCTTAAAGATTCTATTTGCTGCCTGGAAATTCGTAATAATTTTATCTTTGCATTTGTGTTGCTGAAGTCTGATGTGGAACATGCATGCATCACGGACTTGGAGCCTCAGTTCCAAGGTTCCCACCTCCTGCCACCTCTCCAGGACATACATTAAAAGTCCCACCCATGACGTCACCCCTGGCCCCTCTGGCCCCTCCCAGTGACCAGTGCTGCCTTCTACCAGGAGGCTGGGGGCAGGCGCCAAAAGAGTCAAGGTCACATGCCTGCAGTGTCTCTGAGAAGGGCAAAGCAGTGGGTGTCCTTCCCAAGCTGGCAGCACCAGAAGGCATTTGGTGGGGCTACTTAGGCAGCGGGATCAAGACACCTAGCACAGAGGAACACTGTCTCAACAGGGAGGGCGTACTACCCTGTGGGTCACTTGTCACTGTGGGTTGGGGTGGCAGGCCTGGGAAAGGGACATGCCTGGCTTGGTTTCCCACCCTGTCTGGAGCATGGCACATTGGCCAGGCAGCCCAAGGGAGGTGGAACCCCGGAGTTGGTGGGTGCATGAGTGCAGAGATGTGAGGTGAGGCCCCAGCTGTGAGTGTGGGTGCCCCTACACTCAAGGGAGTTCAATATTAAGTACCAAATACAAAACACCATGACAAGTGGAGAGAGAAACAAAGAGAGACAGATTGTGGAAGAATGGAAGAGGTTTATATCTTAGTCCCTTTAACAATTTCCCTATTCCTGAAGTGGGGGAAATATGCAGCAGCCCGGGATTCAAGGAACATGAGTTCAAGGAATTCAAGGTGGCTGGACAAATGGAAATGAACAAGGGGCAGACACTGAGCACCAGGCCAGAGCTGGAGGGCTTAGAAAATCCTTTCCCCAAGTGGGAGTGGTTAGAAGAATGAAATCCTACTTCACAGGCAGGGAAAACAGGGCCCAGATGGAGAAGGGCCTTTTCCCCAGGGAGTGCCCTGAGATCCTGTTCAAGCGGCAGACTAGATGGCAGGCATGGCATTTTCTGGGAGGCATGTGGTTCTCAAACCCAGGGTGCTCCTTGGGTTCCAGTCACAGTGGGGAAGTGGCAAGTAGGAGGGGGTGGTGCAGAGAATTTGGGGTCCTGAACCTTCCAAGGCCCTGGGGCTGCCTGCCCCACCCATCAGCATTCTGGCTCCAAACACCCAAACAGCCATTCTGAGCTTGCCCATCAGATAAAGGCTGGTCTTACACCACATCTCCTCGAGCCCCCAGCACTGAGGGAGCCAGCGCTCAGCCAATGGCAGGGGTGAGTTTCAAAACAACAGCAGAAGAAGATGGGAGGAGCTGCAGGGGGAGATATATTTTCTTACTCCCACCAACAAAGCCTTGGGCTTCCTGGAGCCATGTTTTTCTGGTGAAGAAAGACCAAGATCAGTGTCTTGCAGGCAGCTGTTCAACTTAACTCCCACTAAGGCTGCTGGGTCAAACACAGGACCTCCGGTTAAACTGGAATTTCACATAAGCAATAAATTGCTTAGTATGAGCATGTCCTAAATATTGCATGGGATATACTAATACTGAGAAAGTGTTTATTGCTAATCTAAAATTCAATTTAAGTGGGTATCCTTTACTTATTTTTATTGGCTAAATCTGGCAACCGTAATTCCACTCAGCCTGCATGCTTCACCTCCAGAGAGTCCCCACAGTTCAAGCTCAGGCAAACATTTTCAAGAAGCCCCAGATGAGAGTGACTTAGAAGTCACATTTCTCATCTATGACCTGAGGCCTGGGGAGCAGAAGGCTTTGCCCGACACCTGGCTGGGGCATGGTGCCTTTGAATGCTCCTCAGGCGACCAGCTAGGTGAGCTTGGCGCTGTTGCTTCCATTTTGCAGAGAAGGAAACTGAGGCCCAGGAAGGGCTAAGGGTTTCCTGGGACTGGCAGGCATCTAACCCCAGTCTAACACTAGACTTGATTAACCCTGACCCTAGCCCAAGGCTCCAGCCCCCGCAGCCACTGCCCTCCCGCTGGTTTGGAGGCAAAGGGTGTGCGGCTCTGGGAAATGGATGTGGGTTTGAACCTCAGCACCTCTGCTCATGGTGCTTCCTTTCCCTGAGCCTCAGTTTTCTCATCTGTAAAATGGGGATAGTGAAATGCCCACCTCCTAGAGGTAGTGATGATGGAGTGAGGGAAACCCATGAAACCCATACCTCCCATCCACCTGGACCTTTAGCAGCTGGCGTCCAGCTCCATCACCAGTCACTCACCACCCATTTGCATTGGCCCTGTCCCTTTCAGCTAGCTCCAGAGGCTTCCCCTGACTTTAAGGCTGTAAGGTTGCCTGGCGGCCTGGAGGGAGAAGCCACCTCCACTAAAGCAGACACGGGCCAGGGCAGAGAGACCCAGGAGCTCCAGGGAACCCATCTCATCTCTCATCCTGGCCTCCACCTCTTGTGCATTCTACCCCCATGCCTCTGCTCAAGGCCTCTGGCCAAGCTGTCCCTTTACTTATTATGCCTGTTGGCCACACATCACCTGACCAGTGCAGAATCTCCCTCAGGCTGGAACCCACAGCGCCATGCTTCCCCCAGACTGTACACATCTAGTGTAACTACAACAATGATCATGTTGATAGCTGACACTTACCTGGTCAGTAGTAGGGACCAGGCACTGTTCTAAGCACTTCACAAATACTGAGTCATTTAATTTTCACAGTGGCCCTAGGATATAGATTCTATTTTCATCCGCATGGTATACAGAGAGGGTGATGCAGCTTGTCAGGGGCAGAGCCGGAGCCTGAACCCGGCAGTGCGGCCGCAGTCTCTGCACTCATGTCACGGCCGTGCTCACCCTTTTGCATCATGATCTCTCCAGCCCCTGACGCAGGCCTGGTATGTAGCAGGTGCTCTGTAAATAGTCATCAAATGCATGATCAGGGTCTTCTATAGGATCACACTTTGCTCTTTTTAGGTCTGTTTCCCTGACAAAACATTCATTCCATGAGGTCAGGGACTGGACCTTATTTGTCTCATGACCAGTACTGAAGCTGGTACCCAGTAGGTGCTCAATAAATACCTGATGAGTAATAAAAAGTTTGAATGAACCAGAAGAGATGGTTTGGGGTCTTAAAAAGACAAACCATGAGGAAGGCGGCCAAGAATTTTCCCTGCATCTAGGGCCACAGTGAGCAAAGCCTGGATTCTAAATTTGTTCCGATGACCCTTCATTGTGTGCCCAATACAGTTGGCAGCACGGGGTGACAAGGGGCACGTGGGCCCATTGGAGGCAGGCTGTGGAGCGTGTAAGCTTGCAGAAAGCCCCGAGAGTGTCCTGTCCAGCGTGCTTCATGTTCAGTCACTTTTAGTTTTTTAAAACACAGCTTCATCGTGATGTAATCATATGCCATAAAATTCATCCATTTAAAACATGCAATTCAGTGTTTTTTAGCACAGAGTTGTGTGACCATCACCACAATCTAATTTTAGAACATTTTCATTGCTCCTAAAAGAAACCCTGCGTCCATTAGCAGGCACTCCCATACATACCTCCTACTTCCAGCCCTAGGCAGTCACTGATCTGCTTTCTGTCTCTATGGATTTACATATTCTGGCTGAAACATATTCTGTGGTGTGCTATACTGCATTTTGCTCACCCATTCATCAGCTGACGGACGTTTGGCTTTTTAATCACTTTCTAGCTATTGTGGATAATGCTGCTGTGAATACTCATATACCAATTTAGAGTGGACATGCGTTTTCATTTCCTAGACTGCAATTGCTGGGTCACATAGTAAGTACTTCTAGGGTTAACATTTTGCTCCTTAATTTGGGGTAAAAATGAGTATCTTTCCTCAACAACTTAAAATGTATTCCAACACCTAAGTAGTTCTGTAGCTTCTGGGAATCTGGGGCTGAATCCCAAAAAGAAGGTCCTTGAGGGGATTGGGTACATCAGTGAGTCATGTGAATCCAAGTCCCAGCATTGCCACCTGCCGTATGACTCTGTCCACATGTGTCTACCTCCCTGGATCCCAGTGTCCTGAGCTATGACAGGGAGATTTCCACATTCAGCCTGAAGGGATTTTGTGAGGATTCAATGAGATAACACGTGAAGACCACGATATAGGATGGTAGATGTCACTTAATACAGAAGACATGTGTTTACTTGTGCCTTGTGCTTGACACTTATTTCATAGATGGGAAGACTGAGGCCTGGGAAGGACTAGGATTTTCCTAGAATCAGAGCAGTGAGCGCAGGCACAAGGGCCCTCCCTGGCCCTCAGACACACTTTAGGCAAAGGCGAGGTCAGATCAGAGCACCACAAAGTCACCATGAAGGCCTTCACCTTGACCCCTTCTCCTCCTGCCAACTGAAATGATCAGCTGTGCCTGGGGAGGGCCTTCCCTTCTCTATGCCCAGGTTTCCTCATCTGTGAAATGGTACTTCCCTCAACAGGTGGCTGCAAGGATTAAGTGAGATAATAGATGTAGAATTAAGCTCTAGAGCCTGGCATATATAAGGTGTTTAGCAAGTGAGAGCTATTAGAAGGGATGCACAGGGGAATAGTAAGAAATACATAGTAAGAGAATTGGGAAACATCATGTACATAACTTACAAATCCAGGTACACCCATCATAATGGCTATGATGGGAAAAACAGCCCCAAGTTGGCAAGGATGTGGAGTGGCTGGGACACTCTTCTGAACTGTGGGTGGGAGTACAAAATGGTTTAGGCACTTCGGAAAACTTTGTGGCAGAATCTACCAAAGCTGAATGTGCATGTACACCAGGACCCAGCAATTCCATCTCTAGCTAGTTACCCAACAGAGGTGTGTATTCTGATCACCAAAACTCTTGTTCAAGAATGTACAGCAGTGTTTGTAACAGCCCAAGCTAGACACACCTCACACAACCGACAACAGGTGAATGGACAAGTAGTTTCATACAAGGGAATAACAGACAGCAAAGAGAATGCATGAACTAGAATGAACTCCACACCAACCTGGATGAAACTCACAGATGTGCTATTGAGCAAAAGAAGCCAGGCACAAAGAGGTACTCCGTGCATGATCCCATATGTATAAAGTTCAGACATAGCCAAATCAACTCCATGACTGCAGAAATCAGGAGAGTGGCCCTCCTTGGAGGGAGAGGGATGTGGGGCTTCTACAATGAATGCCCATTATATTCTGCATCCTGATCTTGGTGACACAGGGGTATTCAGGTTGTGAAAATTGATAAAGCTCTCTGTGTCTTGTTTCTGCCCTTTTCTGTATGAATGTCTTACTCTGAACAAGTTTACGGAAAAACAGAAGCATACGCATTTTGCAAGAACATACACAAAGGGGAAGGCATTCCACACTGTGGGACAGTTGCCTACATTGGGGATGATGGCAAATGGGAACTGAGAGGAGAAGATAACAAAAGCATGGGGCTGGGTAAAGCTTGCACAGGCCAGTGCTGGTTGTGTGTCTGTCTCAGGGAGACAGGAGCATCTCTCAGTGCTCAGTGCTGGGGCCCAAAGGAGAAAAATGTTTCCATCTGAGGCATTGGGCTCTAGGGGGACTGACAAGTACAACCTAAAAATACAAGAAGAGAAAATGACTCACTTGCAAAGTGGGGATAGTAACAACACTCACCTCCTGGGGTCATTGGAGGATCAGAGAAGCGGATGTATACAAAGTGCTGAGCGCAGCGCCAGGCTCCTGGCAAAGGCAGCCTGAGGGTTTGCCGCTGCGACTGTCATTAATTTTTAGGTCAAATGGTCTCCAAAGTTGAGTGAGCACACGACACCCATAGATGTATATTTATGTATGAAGTAAAGGCATGTGTTACTCAACAAGCGTATTATGTACATTATAGAACACATACTCAAAATGGAATTTTTAAAAGGATCACGAGTGGATGCAAGCCTGCTAATCTTTGCCCACCCAGTGACTGCTGCTCAGAACAACCCCTGCCCAGAGCTCATCTCCCACCCAGAGAGATGAGTGAGGGGGCTGGGCAGGGGCTGATTCCCAGACTGCATCCCGTGGGCTCTGTGACTACCCCAGGAAACCTCCCTCAATGCACGGATTGGGGCAAGGAGCACAAGGCAGGCGTTTGTATCTTCTATAACCTGTAAGCCTTGCACCAGGTACTATTCTCAGCATCTCACAAATATTAACTCATTTCATTCTCAACAAGGAGAGTTTCTATATTAACTTTGTTTTAGCAGATGAGAACTGGGGCCCAGAGGGGTTAAGTAACTTGCCCAAAGTCACACAGGTGAGAAGGAACAAAGCCAGGGTTTGAACCAGAATGTCTCCAGAGCCCGCACTGTTTCCCACATTGCTGGCCTCACCTCCAGCTTCCCAGAAGGAGTAGTATCTATCCATAGACAAGGCCCAGGGGGAGCCGGTGAATCTCATTCCCTGTTTCCTCCAAAGGCCTGCTGCAAGAAATGCCCTAACAACAGTATAATTATCATCCCCACCTATAGATACAGAGAATGAACAAGATGAAATGATCTGCCAGCCCCAAGTCCCCCCCTCTAGCAAGGGGTACAGTTAGCTTTCACACTCAGGTCTGTCAAACCTCCAAGCCATGCTCTTCGCCATCAGCTGAACTGCCTCAAGCAAGCCTGGTTGTGAGAAGAGCACTGGAGAGGGAGTCCTGGGGCCTTAGTTCTAGCACTGACTCTGCCGTTATCTCACTGAGTCATCTCAGGCAAGTCCCCAGAGAGGGTCTCACTTTGCCTCGGCAACATATGGTGGGAGAGGTTGAGCATGTTGGTCACTTCTAACCATTCAGCACTGATGTTTCCCAGTTCTTGGTGGGGCAGTTACCACCAGATACTAGCAGGGGAAGCACTCTGGGACTTGGGATCCAGAAATCCACGGGGGCTTCCTAGAGGAGGTAGGCTTTAGCTTACCTTGGGAGGGGCCCTCACTGTGGCACCCTGCTTTGGCTGAATTGTCAGCCCAGTCTACAGATGGGAAGCAACTTGCCTGAGGTTACACAGTGAGCAAGTGGCAGTCTCTGGATTCCAACCCAGGGCTGCCAGAGCCCTTCTTTCCAACACAGTGGATTGGAGGAGATGGGGAGGCCTCCACACCAGGAACTTTAAGAGTTGGAACTAAGATATGAACACTAATAGGACCCAAGGCAGAATGTGCCCAGTAAACAGTCAGTGCTCAATAAATGTCTAAGGGAGGAAAGAAGGCAGGAAGGGGCCCACAGCAGACTCCAGACTGGCGGGCACCAGGCTTCCCACCAAGCAGCCAGGCCCCAACCTGTGGGGACAGGAAACTGTAATATTTGGGGGCTGTCCCAGATGCACACTGCACACAGTGCACATATTAGACTAATTAGAGCATGTTTTCCACTTTGCTGGCTGCCAGGCAGCTTCTTGGTGTGCCCAGCGCTGGCTCAGGAGAGGTCACTGCCTTCCAAAGGCAAGGGCAGGACAGGACCAGGCCCTGTGGAGCCTCCAGAATTCCGGGCTCAGGCCCACTGGATTTGCCAAACCCCTAAGCTGGCTGATGCACCCAGGGCCTGCTGTGTCCCAGCTGGTACCCACCCACCCACCCAGACGGAAAAAGTCCTTAGCTGGGGGTCAGGCAGGTTATGCAACATGGACCCTTCCCCTCACGTAGTATGGGAGCAGGGGCACAGACCAGACCAGCTCCATCCCACAGCATCCCTGACCCCTCAGTTTGACTTCCCAAGATGGGAGTCTTGCCACCTCTCCAGGTGGCCTTGTCGTTGTCCTGTAGGGCAGCAAAAACAGTCTGAGTTGGCTGCCCCCGAGCATGTGGAGGTGTGCCACATAGCCGGCACATCACGGCTCAAGGTAGGAGTCGGTTCTGGGCTCAAGGACCTAACCCCTCGTCCTCAGTTGCTTCATTTGTAAAGTGGGGAGAAAAACAGCATACATCTAGAAGGGTGATTGGGAGAAATAAACAGGTTAATATATGCCAAGCACTTAGAATAGTGCCAGGCACAGTAATCTCTATATAAGTGTTAGCTATCATTACGACTACTACTATTACTACAAATATATTATCTTTCTTATTCAACCATTTACCCTCTGCTTAACCTCTCTGACCCTCAGACTTCCTTCTGAAAAGTTGGGATAATTGCTCTATCTGCCTCATAGTGTTGTTGTGAGGATTAGATGTGCTAACACCTCCACATGTAAACGACCAGAGAATGCCTGGCATATAACTGGGACTCTGTATCATACCCTAGGGCCTGGGGTCAGAAGAGCTGGGTTCATGTTTATAGCTGGGTGACCCTGGGTAACTCACTTTCTCTGAATTCTGGTTTCCTCATGGCTTGGGATACAGCAGGTGCTCCATAAATATGTTCCCTTCACTGCTTTCTCAGGTGTGTTCCCACACCCAGCCCCCTACCCTGAGAGAGGCCCCCTGAGGTCACTGAGCCTGCGGAGGGGTCCTTGATCCATTGGAGGGTTCACAGGGGCTGGGCACCCCTTGTCTCTCTCAGGAAAGCCCACAGGCATGCCAGCATCTCAGGCTCAGAGTGGAAGCCCCTCGAGCATCTGAGGAGAGCACTTTGATTAAGTCCCAGTCAGGTCAAAGGGCAGGTGGGACACAGTGAGGCCTATGTGAGGCGTACTTATTCTGGCTCCTTCCTGCATCTCAGCCCCCTGCCCTCCACTTGCTTACCTGGCCCCTGCTCACTCCCTTCCTCTGCCAGGAAGACATCCCTACCTTCTACCCCACCATGTCCCCAGACTGAGCTCCAGCCTCCTGGCCTTGCATCACCTGCCAGGTGTTGCCACCAAATGCAGCATAGCACCCGCCAATGTCTTTCACACACAGGATAGTGCTGACTTCTCCCTGTCCACTTCTTGCCCACACTGGGACTTTTCAAGGCCACACAGCTGTGATTCTGACTCCGTGTCCAGTGCTTATCTGCCTCTAAGTCATTTCTGCTCTGCTAGAATTTGCTGTTGCCTCTGGCTCTATCCAGGGAAGAAATTAAAATATATAATAACTGGCAGGGCACATAGCAACCAGTTGGAAGAGATGCCAGCTACAGACAGCTAACATTGTACCAGGACACCTTGACTGTACCTCTGCTTTGCAAGGTGGCTCTCTGGATGATTCCACCTCCTCTCCAAGGGACTGTCTCTGGGAGGCCTGGGCCACAGTTATTCAGTGTCTAACGCCATCATGGCCCCTAAGCACAGGGTCCTGCACATGGTAGGTGCTTCACACGCATCATTCATTCAAAAGCTACTAACATGCCAGGCCCTTTACATAGCTACTTCCAGTACTAGTTCCCTGTCCCTCAGGGAGCTGACCCCATGGCAGACGAGGTAGTCGGCAACATGAACACAAACGTGTGAGCTGATTGCAGACGGACTGCAAGGGATGACATTCATGGGGGCTGTGAAGGAGAGTGCCAGGGGGGCTCATTTGCTATTTAGAGAGGAGGCCAGGAGGGGCCTTTCTGGGAAGGTGACATGTATGTCAGACCTGGAGGCTAAGAGGGAGGGAGATCCCGGGAGGAGGAGCAAACACCCGAGCTGACACTGAGCCTAAGGAGTTGGATGGATCGGGAGGAAGGGGGGTGTGTGGCCAAAACGTGATAGAAGGCCTTTGGTCAAGAGTTTGGACTGTCCGTGAGGTTGATGGCGATCAATGGAAGGGTTCAAGCAAGGGAAATGATATTATCTGATTTATATTTTGAAAGAATCCATCTGGCTGTTGAGTGGAGAACGAATTCTAGGAGATGCTGACAGGGTGAAGGAGGGAATGATTTCCTCCAGTAGCCTGAGATGAGGAAGGTCTCACGTCACAGCAGACCACAGCAGCACCTCATTATCCCCACTCCTCTGAGACAACAGGGCTTCTGGAAAACAGCTTACTGCATAAAAAAGCACAGGGAAGAACGGTGGACCCTTGCCAATAATGAACGGCGATCTATAGAGTGTGTAACACATAAGCCATGGAGACCTGAGGTGACTCACCAAATTCCAATAAGTTCCAATAGCTATAAATCCTTGAATTGAATTGTAATGCAATAAATCTTTTAGGATAGTTTGGGCTTGGCCCACAAATGTACTTGGTACGATACAGTTTTTAAAATAAATTTGAAATAGTTGCTGGTATTTTGAAAGCGGATTTCATATAAAAAATCTGGATTTCTGGCTTCTTAAGAACATCCCAGAATGCTGGCAGCCCCGGGTCTGCATTCCCTCCCAACTATGGCCAGGGAGCAGAGCTGAGGCTGCCTCTTTCAGACGGATGCGTGTGTTCCTGTGTGCCGCAGTCCAATCTATGGTTACATTAATGGCCCCCATGGCATCTGATTTATGATTTCTATCTTTGTCCTCAAATATCTAAAAGTCCAATAATTCCAGGGTTTGGTGAGGATGTGGAGCAACTGGAATTTGCATCCTCTGCTGCGGCAGTGTAGATTGCAAAGAGTTGCCTAGTGTAATTTCGGAAACTGTAATTTCCAGTAAAGTTGGAATCATATTGTAAATTGTAGATATGCATTTACCATAACCCAGCAATTCCTGTCCTGGGTTTATACCCTAGAAGAATGTGTATCCATGTGTAGTACAGGGCAGGCACAAGCTCTATTTGCCCTAACCTAGAAATACCCTACTGTCCTTCAACAGAAGAATGATGACCAAATTGTACTCTAGCTCTGCACTGGAGTACTACACAGTAATGACAATGAACGAGGTACAGCTACATGCAACATGAATGAATGTTGGAGTTACAAGTCTCAGCGAGAAAAGCAAGTCTCAGCAGAATACAGAGACAATGATTCTGTTCATATAGCATGCCCAAACTGACATACCAAACAATAAATTACTTAAGGAACTGGGGCAGAGGTAGTAAAATTAAGAAAATCAAAGCAATAATGAGCACAAAATTCCAGCTGGTGCTTACCTCTGAGGGAGGGAGGAAAATGCAGCATTTCTAAGACATGGTTAATGCTCTATTTCTTAACCTGGGTAGTGGATATGTGTGGTTTGCTATATGATTAATATTTTACATTATTACTAACAATATGAATCATTTTAGAATTTATTTTTTAAGATATATTTTGCTGAAGGCAAATGTAATTAGGATAGAATAAATTGCACACATCTTGATGTGTTCAATGTCTTTTTACATTTGCATTTGCCCTTGTAATTATCAGAGAAAGATATGGAATATTTCCAGCATCCCAGAAACTTCCCTTGTACTCCTTTGCAGTCACACCCTGTCCCCAAGAGACAACTGCTGGTCTGATGTCTTTCACCACAGGCTAGCTTGGTCTGTCCGAGAGGTTCACATAAATGGATTTGTACAGGATGTACTCTTTTGGGCCTGGCTTCTTCCCCTCACCACTATTTTGGAGATTCACCTGTGTTGTTATCAATAGTTCACACCTTTTTACTGCTGAGTAGTATTCCATTACATGGATGTTCCACTGTTTATTTATCTACTTCCTTGGTGATAGGCACTTGGTTGTTTCCGGTTTTGGCTAGCATGGAGAAAGCTGTAGGAATGTTCTCATACAATTCTTTGTTTAGACATACGTTTCCACTTGGTTAAATAGCTAAAAGTGGAATGATTGAGTCATTAATTTAAGGTAACTTAAAAATCTCCTTAGCTGCCTAGCTTTAGAGGAAACCTCTCAACAGTTTTCCAAAGCATCTGTATATTTTCTATTTCCTTCAGCAGAGTTTGAACATTCCTGTTGCTCCACACCCTCACAGCACTTGGTGCTATAAGTTTAAAAAGTTTTTAGCCATTCTGGTAGGTACAAAATGGTTTTTGGTTATTGATTTTAATTCTAATACTTTGTATTTCCTTGGTGTTGAGTACCATTTTATGTGCTTACTGGTCATCAGTATATCTTTTTTTGTAGTGTCTGTTAAAATCTTCTGCCATTTTTTTTGGTATCATTTATCTACAATTACATGAGCAACATTATGGTTACTAGACTCCCCACATCATCAAGTCCCCACCACATACCCCATTACAGTCACTGTCATCAGTGTAGTGAGATGCTATAGAATCACACTACTTGTCTTCTCTGAGTTGTACAGCCCTCCCCGTGCCCCCCCTACATTATGTCTGCTAATTGTAATGCCCCCTTTCCCCCCTCTTCTGCCATTTTTAACAGTTAGATTTTTCATCTTGTTACTGCTGACTTGTAGTTATTTATATGTTCCAAGAATAAGGCCTTTGTCAGATGCAGACACACACACACACTGCATATTTTTTTCCCCAGTCTTTGCCTTGCCTATTAGTTTTGTTAATGGTGTCTCAATGAGCAGAAAATTTGAATTTGGATGAATTCCAGTTTTCAATATTTGTCTCTTATGGTTAGTGCTTTTTCTGTTCTGACCAAGAAACCTTCTCCTCTCTAATGTAGCAAAGATATTTATCTCTGTGTCCTCTGGAGTCTCGGCTCTGATTTTTATATTTTGGTCTATGTTCCATTTCAAACTGATTTTAGCTGTCCATATTTAGCATATGGAACATGGTGGGAATAAGTATATACCCATGAAAGTATCACCACCATCAGGTACACAGACATACCAATCATCTCACAAAGTTTCTTTCTGGTTCTGTTATTACTGTCACCATGATCATTACCATTGTCAAACTGATTGGTTTGTGTGCAGTGAGCAAACACTTTAGAGTCTTTTTTCCCTGATGTCCCATTTTTCTGTTTGTTCAAAGTTCTTTCCTTTCCCCATTGATTTGACTTAATGCCTTGTTTTAGTATTTTTTAAAGTATTATTCTTTAACTGTCATGATCCTTTTTTGCATATATACATATAATTTCACATTTTTGAAAAAGGGCTTCCCTCTCAGTGCCTCCCGTATGGTAGCACTGTACTCAGTGTTGGGGAGACTGTGGTGATCGCACGGTCCCTCCCCACCCCCATTGAGTTTGGCAGTCCAGCAATGAGACCGAGGTTTCTGATTTGTGACTAGGGGGATGTGGTTTCTTCTATTTGGAAAGACCCAAGTGTGGGAGGAATTGATTGAAACCAATTGCACAAATGCAGGCTGTGGGAGGCCTAACTGGGACCATGTTCATGTGAACAAGATCTGAAGGTCTGAATGGGCCACAAGCTAATAATTTAAAGATCCGCTTCACTGCCTCCATGGCATATATACAGCTTATATTGTATTCAGAAAGAGTCCTTCCGTGTACTTTTCACACCCTCTCCTCTGTTCAGAACTATTTGGAGGTCTTCGTTTCATCTCTGAGAGGGACAGAGCAGACAGGGAAAATCTGGAAAGGGCTACAGAGCAGGGAGAGGGCTGGGGGTCCTGTCCTGTGAAGGGCAGGAGACAGGTGGGTCTGAAGCCCAAAGGGTAGAACTGGGACACTTCTATCTCCGAGGCAGGCACGGGGAGGCAGACCCCTGGCCTAAGCAAGAAAGTTTTATCCTAGGTGTGGATTATCCAACATGCCAAAAGGATTCCAGAGAGAGGGGTTTAGCCCAAACCTCAGCAAGGCCCCTCTCTACTGTGGTATACCATTCAAAGGCTTCATACCAAGCTCCCATGACATTAAAGGACATCTTTGTCCTTGAGCCTGTGGCTTCTGGTCAAGGTGCTGAGATGGAGACCCAGCCCTTCCAGGCTATTTACTGGAAGGAAGCTTGGTTCCTCTTCAGGCTCCAGCACTGAGTAGAAAGGGGCCAAGGAAGTTTTGTGGAATGTGCTGCCAGCCCCCTGGCTCTGCCTGGAATTTCACAGGGACATTTTGCAGTCACTAAACTTAGTACCGGAGCCTGTGGCCTCTGGGTAGCCCAGGCATGCCAGCGGCTGAGAATGACTCACAGAGGGAGCTGGCAGGAAAAAATTCGATAGGCTGGGCTTTGGGGACACATCTCACCCTAGTCAGGGACAGGGTCCTGAAAGGCAGTCCCTGGGACCCCTGGGATTCCCGGGTCTATCCTGTCCTATTCCCCTTGGTCCAGAGATGCAGGTCCTGTCCCCCAGAAAAGGGTCTGTACACTTTGGGGAGAGAGGCTGGTCAGTCATTGATTCCACATATGTTTACTGAGGGCCTACTATATGCCAGGTACCCTGCTACACCTGGAAGATACTGTGGGGGATTTTGACAGAAGTAGTCTTGTCCTCTGGAGTTTAGATTCTCCGGGACGGCTTCAGACAAAGGGGGCTGTGGGAGCTGAAAGGAGTAGGGAAATCAGGGAGGCTTTTGAGGGACGGTGGCATCTAAACAGAGACCTGGGGGTGGAAGGAGAACTGGGCAGGGGAGAGGGAGGAAAGGTGGTTTAAGCCGACAGCCAGGACAGGCTGTGGGGACTTCGGGGAATGAAGAGCAGTTCTTTGATGCCCAGTCCAGCTGCTTCCCATGACACCATGATGGCATTTTGACGTCATGCCTACTTCCTGGAGATTGTCCAGTGGAAGGAGACCACTTTGGGGGTCAGAAAGACTTGGTCTGGAAACCTGACTGTGACCCTGAGCAAGTAAACTCATCTCTCTGAGCCTCAATTTTTTTCTCTGTGCAATGGGGATAATAACAGGTCCTCTCTCCTAGGGTCGTGGAGAGCAACAGTGACGTATACCTGAATGAGCAGGTCACAGTGCCTGATGCTTAGCAGATCCTTGATAACGGGAGCTATTACCCATCAGCCTGTAGTTTCCGTTCCCCTTCAGTCAGCGAGTGTCTTCAGGCACAGGGCCTGGCCCAGGAAGGTGGTGGTAGCTGACATGCACAGGAAGCTTTGTTTTCTTCACAGCCCTTGGCCTGCCGCTGAGGAGGCCCCGCGAAGTGTGCAGGGAAGGTTGCCTAAATGCCTAGATTGGAGCTGCTGTCCATCCGCCCAACCCCGCCCAGCTCCTGGGGGACAAAGAGAAGGTCAGCCTCTCTTCCATGGCCAGCAGCTGTCATTGACAGGACCCAAGCGCCGCTGCCCCTGGTTCCTCTCTCTGACGTGGATGTGGCCCTGGTGGCTGCCAGCCTTCAGATGGACAAGGACAGCTTTCGGCTGCCCTCGCCCTGGGGACTGGCACGCACCACTGACCCACCTCTGCCAACCAGTCCCGTGAGCTTAGGCAGACCTGAAGCAGGGGTCTGGGAGACCCTTCGCGTGTTCTGTCTACCTGCTAGCAGAATGTCCAGGCTGGAGGAGGGAGACTGGATCCCACCCAGTATCCAACCTCCTCCTGGGAAGTTGGCCTCAGGAGACTCTGCCAATGCTTGTCATACATTCCCTTGGGGCTGTTAAATTTTTATTTTTAGGATTTATTGAACACCTCCTGTGTGACCTGGAGTTATCTCATGAATCTTCTTAGCCCAGCAACCTGGGAGGTCAGGATTATCCCCTTGGTTTACAGATGGAGGAGGGATCGCACTGAGAGAAGTAAGGCGGCTGCCCTGAGGTCGCACAGTCAGGAAGCAGCAGGGCAGGGAACAGAAGAACCCAGTCAGCGCACTCTGAAGCCCAGCGAGACCAGGAGGGAACCCAGATCAGCAGGGTGTCCCAACCTAATGGGTAGAAAGCGCCATCACTAGCCAGTAAGAGGCAGAGCATGGGTTTGAACCCAACCCTAAAAACTGGGCTCAGGGGTTATATAGAGCCAGATTGCCCCTGGGGTCTAGCTGTGGAAATGGGCCAGACTGTGGGCCCAGTTAAAACCCTGCTTTGCCCCAGCACCTTACAGCACAGACAGCAAATGCTATGAAATAAACATGGTGGAATGAATCAAAGCTGGAAGGGGGAGCAGAGACGACCGGTCAGCGCCCTTGGTTTGTGACCAGAACAGACACTGACAGGTCAAGGTGCCCAGAAGCTTATTGTCACGTTCAAACAGCACCCCTCCCATTCCTACGCCAGCCGCGGCTGATTGGTCTAGGGGGTGGCACCGGCTGCACTAATCACAGCCTGCCGTCCCGCCGCCAGTGATTGGCCCAGGCACGAGCAGTCTAAACTGGGCCAGTGAGTCCCAACCCAGGAATGTTTTTTTGAACTTGGGACTCAGAAGGTTGAATTCAGACTCTGTAAAATGTGAAACTCAGGGGCCAGGGGCAATTATGTTTCCATTTATGCAGCTATAGTGAAGGTGACAGCAATGATCTCGATTAGGGTAGCTTCCATCTGCAAGTCAAAACAAATCTGGTCATCAATAGCTTAATAAATAAAGTTGATTTTTTTCTCATATGATAAGAAACCTAGAGGGAGGTGATCATGGGCACCGGTTGCCACTCCATGAGCTCAGAGCTGAAAGTTTGTGATTTTCTTGCCTTTCTCTCTCATGGCCCCACTCCAGCCATCCTATCTGAATTCAAAGAAGAATGAAGGGACGAAGGGCTCGGCCAGATGTTTTTGCTGCCTATTATATAAAAACAAAAGGCAAAAAAACCTTTCCAGAACCCACAGAAGATGTCTGCTTACATCTCATTAACCAAAACTGTGTCTTATGACTACAGAAAAGAAAGCTGGGAAAGAATATTTAGCTGAACATACTGTTGAAAATCAGGGCTCTTTTAAATGAGAAAGGATGTGGTTGGGCGACCACTCACCTCTGCCCTGTGGTAGCCCTCAGGAAGCAGAGATGACAGTAGCATCTTGGGTGCCTGATTCTAGGTTTGGTTCAATACCCCTTTTGGATTCTGTGATGTCTTAAACCCTACTTTTGGGTTAAGCTTTTGACCTATTCAAATGGGTTCAAATGGGTTTCCAAACTAGCCCAGGATGCCAGACTCAAGGTCCCCTTCTGGGGACAGTGGCTGCCAGAATATGTGCCCATCAGGGGCCATGGTTTTTGGTCATGTGATCTCATTACCATGCCAACAGTGGCTGAGCCAGTAATCTAGGCCCCAGGACCTGGCAGAATGACAGTCCCCTCTTGGGGAGGGAAATGAAACATGATATCTTGGCCCTAGTTTTCCTAAAGACAAAGGAAGAGAGCTCCAGGATGTGCCAACATGCTGGGTGGCAGAGAGCATCACTGCCCCACTGAGAGGGGCCAGAACTGGGAAGACCGAGGGGCCGTCCCTAGGAGAACCCAGAGAGGGGGCCGCACTCAGCTGTGGGAGACAGCGTCAGTCTCAGTGCTCAGGGCAGCGCTGGCCCCATGCCTGGGTGACAGACTCTGGGATTTGATGACCTGGGTTCAAGACAGGATTGTGTGACCTCTAGGAGCCTCAGTTTCCCCACCTGTCAAATGAGGCCACTAGTAATTCTCAACTCTGTTGATTGAAGATTAAATGAAGTCATGTAGTAAAGTGCTTGGCATAGGGTCTGGTACATGGTAAGTGCCCAATAAATAGTAGTTTTAACATTATTATTATAGTAGGTACTCAGGAAATATTTATTGAAAGGGGGAAAAAAAGAATAAATTTTGTCCCTACATTAGCTTTGATACAGGTTGGGTTCCACAGTCTGGACATGGCGGGTTATGAGCTGGACTTGGAAGGAGGCCGTCAGTATTTCCCCCAACCTCATGGGTCAGGTCTGGCCAGGGGCAACATGGTGGCTCCACTGGCAGACACTTGTCATGTTCTCTTCCTGCCCAGTGACAGGTAGCCTTCACTACCATGTGCTCCCTAGAGGAGCTGCCAGATTGCCTTGGGCTGCACAGGCCAAGAGAAGAGCCTCTTGGTATCTCCACTCTGGTGTCTCAAGGGCACCAAACTCAGGATCAACCCCTTGACTGGCCCCCTTCAGTGTTCTCTCAGTAAAAGGACCTCTGTTCTGTAAGAAGTTTGGGCATGGCTTGCAATGCCTCCTCTTCCCTCATTCCATGTCCAGTCTATCACTAGTCCTTTGATTTTATCCCTGAGGAGCTCTTAGGTCTGCATACCTGTCTCTGCTTCCATCCCCCCTACATCAGGCAGGCTGGCTGCTGTAACAAACAGCCCCAGGTCTCGTGGCTCAACACAGTGAAGTTTGTTCCTCTCCACACAGGGCAATGCAGGGAGATGCTGGGGCTCTGCTGGGCAATTCAGCAAACCCAGGGCCTTCCAGTTCATGTCTGTGCCATCCCCCAGGCCTGTAGTCCTCTCTGCGATCCTTGCCAAGAGGTGTGAGGGGAAGAGAAACAACAACCTGGAGGGTTGTGGTGAAGTTTTAGTGGCTAGGCCAGGAAGTGGCTTACATTACTTCCTCCTACATTCTGTTGACTAGAATTAAGTCATGTGGTCCCTCCTAAGTGCAGAGGAACTTGGGAAATGTAGTCTAGCTGAGTGTCCAGGAGGAAAAGAAAGCAGGGTGAACACATGGTCTTGTTCTCCAGAAACATGCTTATCCACACCCCATCATCTCTTGCCTGGTCTGGCCCCATCTAGTCTCTTCACAGAGCAGAGGGAAGGAACTTTTCCAAGACCAGAATCTGATCACATCATTTGTTGGCTTCAAACCCTCTAATGATTTCCCACTGCTATCAGGATAAAGGCCAACATCCTTTCCCCCCCAAAATCATGTACAGACTGGCTGCTCCCCCCTCTCACACCAGGCTCCCCACATGCCATTTCTCCTGATAAAAAAATCTCCTGATTTTTCAGCTTGGAAAATTAAGTGGTTTTCTTATTCAAGTTTTACTAATTCAACAGAATAAAATGATCTTTTAGAAAAATTAATCTGAGGATCTTTTTTGGAGTTATATAAATATAATATGGTGATAGAGAAGGCAAATAGTAACTCTGTGGCATCTTACTACACTGATGGACAGTGACTGCAATGGGGTATGGGGGGGACTTGATAATATGGGTGAATGTAGTAACCACATTGTTTTTTCATGTGAAACCTTCATAAGAGTATATATCTTAATAAAAAAAAATATATATATGTAATATGGTGATATGTTTGGGGTTTTTAAGAAACTGAAATATTGGCTTCTTTAGTTCTGAAAAATTATTTTTCTTACGTCAAACCGTCTCTCTAAAGTCCTACAGCAAACACAGTGAACAAAGCATCACCAGGTCCTGTTGTTCAAGACCCCTAACCTGTCTTCCCAGATGCAGGGGATGGTGAGCTGGTAAACTGGCTCACTGGAGGGGAAGAGGAAGCTCTGACCTGTAGTGTTGGCCAGCTTCCGTGGTGCAAAGACATCCACCGTGGTAGATTCCAAGCTGCTGAGGTGACCCAACTGAAGGCAGAGTTGGAAAGCGATGTGCACAATCAGCTCTTACAAGCCAGTACGATCAGGCTCTGCCACAGATTCTGGCACAATTCCCCAACATGCTCTCCTCGGTCTCATCTCCAGACCTTTCTTGATGCCATTCCCTCTGCCAGGATAATCTACTCATTCATTCAACAAATGTCTCTGAGGGCCTTTTGTGAATCAGGCACCAAGCCTATAACGAAATTTTTCTTGCTGAAGCCTGAGTTCAACCCTACAGTAGGTGCTAGAGAAATTCCCATTATACTGATGAAATAACTGAGGCTTGACAGCATGATGTAATTTGCCCTAGATCACAGAGCAGGAGAGTGGAAAAGCCAGGATTAAAACTTTGCCTGTATGAATCCAGCCCTTGTACTTAAGCATGCTAGTCGCCTGCTCTTTCCTCTGTTCTCTGCCTGACAAACTCCTATTCATCCCTCAAGGCCCTCTCATGTGTTACCACCTCTCTGAAGCTTTCCCTGCTCCCTGTCAGACTTCTTATGTCAAAGTATATTTAGATATGATGTGATATAAAAATAAGTGGAGGTGGAAGGGAGATTTGCTGGGGACTGAGGAGAGAAGAGAGTGGAGTGAAATAATAGGAGATTATAGAGCAA
The DNA here is from genome assembly GCA_032199065.1 of Smutsia gigantea. Classification (NCBI taxonomy): domain Eukaryota; kingdom Metazoa; phylum Chordata; class Mammalia; order Pholidota; family Manidae; genus Smutsia; species Smutsia gigantea. The sequence goes on from JAVSCE010011860.1 coordinate 222,865, forward strand.
GAAAGCAGGAAAAATGAAAAGCAGGAAATGATATGTAATGTGGTTGCTGAAATGTGTTAAGTGGAATAGAAATTGAATAATGGGCCCTCACCCAGCCTTATGAAACATGCTGCCCAGGAGTTGCAAACTCAAATTGCTACAAGGGCCTTGCAGAGGATAAAAATGAGTAAGACAAACCAGATTTATGAGGCAGTAAGGAATAGTGGAGGCTGTGCCCTGTCTAAAGAGGGCAGCCCTTAGCTCGTGTCCAGCTGACTGTTGCCAGAAGAGCCCCTTCCAGTCCTCCCCACCCCCAGCTCACTGATCTCAGCCAGTTTATTTATTTTCTGAATCAGGTTACAGGGTGATTGCAGCGGGCAGCCAGACAGGGTTAGGGGCGAGACAAGTGAGGTACTTAGGGCACACGACTTAAAGAGGCACCTTTCACTCTCTGGTTCTGGGGGGAAATTCTGAGAAATTCAGGGTGTATTAGGGTTCAAGTTGAATCACAGTACCAGAAGGCAAAACCTTCCAACTACACATACACACAAATTTTTGACAGATGAGGAAACGAGGCCCAGAGAGAGAAGGGCCTTTGTCTTTGCTTCCCCTTCTGTCTGGAATGTTCTCTGGTCATCTAGCTTGCTCCTTCTCATCACTCAGAAGCCCTCCGTACTGCCCTGCCCACACCCCAGTTCAGTACATGGCCCCAACCTTGGGCAGCAGGGGAGAGCCCAGGATTGGGGATTGCACTGGCTCTTTGCTTCTGGCTGTGCAGCATTAGGCAGACTGCTTTAGCTGCTCTGGGCTTCTATTTCCTAATCTATACAATGGGGATAAGACATTCTTTGGGAACATTCATCACGACGAAACAAGATGATACACGCTGGTTAAAGTAAAATGCTGAGAAACAGTGGTCGTGAAGATTAGCCAGGTAATTAGGCCGGACTGTGGTCAGCTTGGAGTAGCAAGCAGAGAGTGGGGGGGTAGTGGGAGTCCCTGAAGGCTCTTGAGCAAGGGGACTGACTGGCAAGCAGGAGAGGGTCGCGAAGCTCATTCTGACACGGATGGTGGTGTTTATCAGTGTCTGGGTGAAGACCTTGGCCCCAGCTGAGATAGGAGGGAGCTGCCAACGAAAAGGGCCAAAGGGCCCGTTAAGCCCTGGAACAATGTCTTTTCAGCAGCCTTTGTGGAGCCAGATTCCTGCTGTCCAAACCATCCAACTTCCTGCTCCCAACCTGCTGGGAGCCCTGGAAGGCGCCTTTATCCTCCCTTAATGAGCCAGGGGAAAATGCTAATTAACCCGTAATCCCTGGCTTCTCCCAAACCCCATCTCCACCTGGAAACTTCGGTCAGGGTGCTTGCACAGGCTAATAAGCTTGGTTCTGAGTTTATCTAGGCAGACAAGGTCCCTAAAGAGCCCATTTAGATGGCTAAATATGACATTAAACTTTTGTTGGGACTTTGAGCTCATACCAGGTTTAGACAGTAAATCTGACATTAAGTGCTCACGTGCAGTCCAGGTTCCACATCACAAGAGGACTCCCTGTCCACTGTGGGCACACAGGGAGGTCAGCTTGATCTATTATTAGGATCACAGTATCAATCTTATCTAACCCCTTCCTTGGGTAGCAAACTACCACCTCGTGAAGATAAGGAACATTCTCAAGTTCTCCCAGCTAATTTAGTGTCAAGGTTTGGACAGAACTGACCTCACCTGATTCTCAAATTGTAAGGTGCACTGTACAATAAAATGGATCTGTCAAAAATCTTTGTTGAAGGTAAACAAAGGGCACAAAGTCAGTGAGGTTTGTTTTCAAAGCCTGTCTTTGAGTCAACAAGATGAAGAAAGAAAAAAGACTTTCTATACCATAATACTAGGTTCAAAATTCAGAATGTTTTTCCTAACCTGGCTGTTTTAAAAGTTGCAGACTTCCAAATTCTTCAGAGTTTTAATTTTTTAAAAGAAGAATTGAGTTTGGTTCTTAACTTTTATGGAAACAGGTTGGCAAAGGATCTAGTTTCTATGCCTTGGCCATAACACCTACATGAGGTTACCGACTGGCTAGCGGTTTAGCAGTGTTAGTCCAGCATGCGTCCCCCAGGCCCTGTGAAGCTGAAAGCACAGTTTCAGGGGAAGAAATGGGCCAGGGCAGCCCCACCCGTCTCCTCACGGGACACATGTCTGTGCTGTGTACAGGTCTTTTTGGTGCACCAGGGTAACAGACTCAGCTCCATGATAAAACCAGAAAAACTCCTGTTCTAGGGACCACCAAGTCCACCTCTGGGCCTTCTGGTCTACCCCCCAGGATTTCTGCATGAGCGGCCTAAATGTCCTTCAGATGGTTTGATAACTAAGAACACATTCAAACATTTCAGCAAGGCCATCACTGAAAGAATGAATTGTGGCCCTATTCACTGATGCAGAGGATGCAGAGGTATTGATTTGTGAGAAGAACAAGGGCCAAAACAGTTTGATGTTAGTATTCTTACTGGGAAAAAGAATCATTCACTTACTTGATCATGCATGTGCAGATAATGGTTCTGGAAGAACAGGAATGAAATGAATGGGTGGTCTCTGGGGAGGGAAACTCCACCTGCAGAGGGAAAGATTCTGGCTTTTAGTTACATATACTTTTCTATCACTGGCAATTTTGTTTGCTGCATGCAGGCATTGTCTTTCCATTAAAAAGAGTAACTTATTCAAGAGAATCAAAAATACATGTCCATGCAAAAACTTGTACATGAATGTTCATAGTAGTATTATTCATAATAGTCAAAATGTAGAAACAACTCAAGTGTCTATCAACTGATGACAGGATAATGTGGTCTATCCATACATGGAATATTATTCAGCCATAAAAAAGAATGAAGTCCAGATATTTGCTACGACATGGATAAACCTTGAAAGCATTATGCTAAGTGGGAGAAGCTGGACATAAAATGCCACATATTTATGAAATGTCCAGAATGGGCAAATCCACAGAGATAGAGAGTAATTTAGTGGGTGCTTGAGGGGCAAGGGAGAATGAGGGGTGACTGCTAATGGATATTGGGTTTCTTTTTGGGGTGACTAAATGTTCTATAATTTGATAGTGGTGATGGTTGCACAACTATGAATATACTAAAAGCAATGGAATTGTATACTTTAAAAGAGTGAATTTTATAGTATATGAAGTGTATCTCAATAAAGCAGTTATTTAAAAGAATAGTTAATATATTTACTAGTTTCCTAAGGTGCTGTAACAAAGTACCAAAAGCAGGGTGACTTCAAACAGCAGAAACTTCTTGTCTCATACTTCTGGAGGCTGCAAGTCCCAGATCTGGGTGTCAGAAGGGCCATGCTCTCCCTGAGGGCTCTAAGGGGGAATCCTTCCTTGCCTTTTCTAGCTTTGGGTATTTGCCAGTGACCCTTGGTGTCCCTTGGCTTGTAGATGCATCATTCCAGTCATATGGCCATCTTCTCTCGGTGTCTTCACATCATCTTCCCTTTGTGTATCTGTCTCTGTGTCCAGATTTCCCCTCTTTACAATGACACATTCATATCAGATGAGGGCCCACCCGAATTACTTCATCTTAACCTGGCTAAATCAGCAAAGACTTTATTTCCAAATAATGTCACATTCACAGGCACTTGGCATAAATACTTCAATGTATCTTTTGGGGGCACACGATCTAACCCATAACAGTATGCTTGTAAGTGTTTTTAGTAAGGAGACTGCATCTGTTTGCAGAGGTGAGAGTCTGCATGCAGACCAGGGTGCCTTCTAGAGGATACATTCAGGAGAGGGGACTCGGGGCTGTGCAAGTCCAGGTTAAAAGAGACCTTTGTTCTGGAAATCTGGAGGTGGCTTCCTGGAGGAGGCAGTTGATCAGGTGACTATAGTATCTGTTGTCTGAACCAGGATATGTATTTTTAAGTGAAAGGGCGTACTGTTAATAATCACACCAGAACAACAGGTGTAAACCAGGACTGTGGAAGGTCAATCAGATTCTATGGTCATCTTGGTCTTAGATGGCAAGAATTTGAATATGCAGAGATTTGGGAGGGACAGTAGTAAGAGCATATTGGATGGAGGGAACAGCAGCTGCTAAGGCTCAGAGGTGGGAAACCCCCAGACGCATCCAGGGAAGAGTTGAGTCTGAAGGGAATTTTGGGAGACTGGGAAAAGCTTGCATGCCAGCCGAAGAAGTTAGGAGTCCTCAGCCAAAGTACACTGAGATGGGCTCCCTGTGGTCAAACTAGGGGTCTCCTAGAGGTGGGGTCTGTGGGGGGAGGCAAGATGCTGCAAACCCAAACCAGGAAACCAACCAGCAGAGGGTTGCTTTGCCCATCCGCCTGAGAGCATGAAGCCAGTTCAGGAGGCCTGGATAAGACTAGACACCCGCTGATGAATCTGCTGACATGGGCCTGCACCCCATGGAAAACAGGCCTGTCATTGCCCTATTGCTCAGCTTTGATTAGAGTTTGGAAGCCAAGGGGGTATGGGTGGTGGTTTGGTTGTTAAAACCCTAGACAAATATTTTTTTATTTTTCTGGAAATTTTGCTACCTTAGCATCTAACAGACCCTGTTTGCATTTTGTTGAGGTTTTTGGTTATTGCTTTTATTTTTGGAAGGGGATGTATTGAAGATAATAACTTCTGAACCAAGTAAAAGCTGGTTTTTAGTTACTTAATCTCTTGGAAAGATACCAATCGTCATTTGCTTTTCTTGTAAAATAATTTTTTTAAAAGGAAAGTTTACATTTGTAGAGGAGAGGGTAGGAGAAGCATTTTATAGCAAAATGCTGAGGTCTATGCACCTAAGGGAGGGATCCGATACTTAATCCACAGGGGGCTGCATGCTGTTCTCTAGGTGCTCCAGGCTGCCCACCAGGGGACCCACCTCCTTTGCATTCCCCTTTCTCCTCAGCTTCCTCCTGGAGCCACTTAGCTCTGTCATCACTCCTCTCAGCTCCTTCTCTGGTTTCTTCTCCAGTCCTCAACTTGTCCTCAGTCCTTGGCCCTTTTCTCCATCTCTGTCTGCATGTACTCCTTGGTGGTCTCCTCGATCTGCACGCTGATCTCCCCAGGCGTGCATGTCCCATCCAGATGCGCTCTTCCCCAGGCTCCAGACTCAGGTGTCCAGTTGCCTCCTGGACACCCACCTCTCTCTTTTTCTAGGAAAGTGATATTCACTTTCTAGTTGAGGTAATAATATTATGTTTTCTTTTGAAATAAATTTCTTTAAGTTCAAAAGAAGATGTGAGTTCTTTAGAGAAATTTGTTAGGTTAAAAACATTCCAGGTGGCACGTGGATAAAGCCATGGGAATTCTTATGGATAAACCAGTGTTGTTTCCTGTATAAACCAGGCTGCATTCTGTCTTCCTACTTTTGTTCTTGCTGTGCCTCCTGCCTGGATCACCTGTTCCACCTCTTTGCTTGATGAATGCCTCCTCATTCTCTGCAGCCTTCCTCTACCCGCTCTTACTGCCCCCGTTCTAAAATGACTGTCCTCCGCAAGCCCCAGCCTCAGAGCCCCTCCCCATGGGGAGTAGCAGGGGAGGGGTGGCAGCAGATCTTTCCATCATTTATTGGTTACAGGGACTTCTAATGATCTTGCTACAACAAGAATTTCTTGGTTCAAGGCCTGGTTGGGCTTTTCCGTGTCACTCTCCACCCTCCAATTTTGCCCATGCCCTGCGCAGGGCACAGAGGAGGAGCAGGCTCAGATACTTGAACTGAACTGAACAGGGTTGTAGGGGGTTTTCAGCCCTGGGTCTGCATCCCAGAGTTCTCCACTCACGGAGGTTTCAAATCCTGTAGGGGGAGCAGCTTAGGATGACGGTGGGCGTCATTTTGGATACAGCTTCCTCCAACCCCTTGTCCTCCCCACCACCTATTTAGATGAGATTTGGGCCCTGGCTGGCCCTGCTCCTTCAGCTCCTTCTAGGCAAGCTGCCTTCCAGATGCTGCTGGGTCTGGGAATGGACATTCCCAGGGCAGCCCCGTCCCTGACTGCGGGTGCAGGAGTGTGCAAGCCCAGACCCTGTGACTATAGTTGGGGCAGGCTTGCAGTGTGATTCATCCTCACAAGCTCCTGGGAAATACAGACAGAGCCACCCTTGGTGGGATCCTTGCTCGGCCTCCTCCCATTCCAGATCTGCTTCCTCTGCCCCCTTGCCAGTTTCTCCTGTGAGCTCTTTCCCACAGTGCTCTTGCAACATGAATCTTTGACACAGGGAACCTATCCTGAGATGAGTGTTTGGAGTTCTGGGGGCCCCAGTGGAAGCATGTGGCAGATGGTAGGAGCCCCACAGGTCTGGAGATTGTGAAGACATCTGGGTGATGGCAAAGTCATAGGAGACAGCAAAGGAGGTCACCCCAGGGGAAGGTGAGCTGAGAATAGAGCCACCCTGAACCCTGGCATTTAAGGGTCACTGGTCAAGGGAAGAGAAGTCAGCCAAGGAGAGGCCCTCGAGCTTGTCGAGAACCAGGATGGATGCCAGGGGAGAGAGAAGCATGCCTCCAGGGGTCCCAAAGTGGACCCTGGGCTGACCAGAGGAGAAGACAGGAGAGGTCTGGAGGAGGGATGGAGAACAGGGAGCTTAGATGCTGCCCTCAGGGGGGAGAGAGATGTGGGTGGGTTTGGTGATTGGGGGTTGGAGGCTGATGGGCCCCTGCCCATGATTCTACACCAAGTCTCATGCCAGGAGTTGGGGTGATGGAGAGTGAGAGGCGTGCGGTAGAAGGTGAAGCCTGAAAATGGTCACTGCAGATGGTGGGAGACAAGGCTGACCTTGGAGATGGCGTTGGTGGCAGCTGCACGCCCTAGTGTCCCTGTGGACTGAGTGCGGACCAGAATCCAGCTGGTGGACAGTTGGCCTAAGGCTGGGGCTGGGCCCTGAATTAGAGATAGTTTCAGCAACTCTTCCAGGGCCGGGACTAGGGTGAGGAGAGGGAGGCATCTAGAGGCAGAGCTGAAGTTGGTGCTCACTCTCAGAGTGCAGCCTCGCCCCATCCCCCCGTCCTAGCCCTGCTCTGCAGCTTGGCATTCAACACTCATGCTCTGGCCCCATCTCACCTCCCACTACCTCCCCCGCCAAGCCCACTCCCACCCCAAAGAGGGTCAACACACTGCTTTTCCCTCCTTCTGTGAAAGTGTTCGTCTTATGCCTTTTGTCTGGGTCAACTTTCCTTCTCTGGTGGCAAACACCTGGTCATCCTTCAGGACTCCGGCCCAACATCCCGTGGCTGTCCCCAGCCTGAGACCAGCTGGCGCCACCTGTAGTTAGACATGGTGGGTTTGCTACTGTCTGCTGGGAGGGAGGACACACCCACAGGGCCCTTGGGCTCTCAGGAGAGGCTGCTGGGAAGAACCTGTTGGGTGTTTGGGGGGTGGCCTAAGGAAGCACGGCTCCCTGCTTTGGATGCTGCCAGAAGTCGGGGCAGTGCTGTGATAGAGATTCAATGAATCACATCCACAGAGACGGGGGACTAAAAAAGTGATGAAGCTGTAAGTGGTAAAGACACTCATTTCACCCAAATGAGAGGCCCAAGAGAAGGGGTATTTGGTATATTGTGGGTGACAGGACCTTGTTATGTCTGGGCTGAGCCACACTTTTTTTAAGTGGCCTTGCTGTGTCTCGCTCTCTCATTGTCCCAGAGGGACCTTGTCTGAGGCTGGTGTTCTGTGAGCTTGTTTACGCCCCCCCCGGGAATAGCACAGCTCAGCTGGGAGCCAGGCCAGCTTCCCCACCATCAGGGGCTGCTCCTCTTTTTCTTTTTCAGTCTCCATCTCTTGAAAAGCCTCTTCACAGCTTCCACAGCAAACACCCTCTATCTGAAGGAGCGTTTCCTATTCCATGCTCCAAAAACATTCTTGTAAATTGGCATGTAGCATGCAAACAGTGACTGAATGCTAATTTAAAAGAATGTTCCTGATGGCACAGCTTGCTTGCTTATTTATCTATTTATTTTCATTTGCAGACACGTGTGGAGCCACCACCCAGGTCAAGATAAAGAACACTTCCATACCCCAAAATGCTCCCTTGCACCTCCTCCCAGGCAAGACCCCACTTGCAGGTGTTCACAATAGTCCTCTGTCACTGCTACGGCCTCTCTGGAATAAATAAATAACATTCCGTAAATGGAATCAAGCAGCATGTGCTCCTTTGTGTCTGGTTTCTCTCATTTACCACAAAATCTATAGACTTCACCCATGCTTTCATGGGAGGAAGCAGCTTCCTGTGTTCATTGCTATGTAGCATTCCATGCCCAGAAAGCAACTCTGCAGTTCAGTAGGGAAAGGAGTGATTTTTAACACATCATGCCCGAATGACTGAATATCATATGGAAAACCACTAACCTTGACTCTCTACACCACTCTGTGCACAAAAGTGATTGGAGGTGGAGGAGGGACTTGAGTATGAAGCATTAGAGGCCGTCTTCATGGGCATTGTGAATCAAGGATTTCTTAAACAGGATACAAGCTGCCCTAATGGGGTAAGAAGAAATAGATACGTTGTACTTGATTAACACTTCTCTTCATCAAAAGACATGCTTAAGAAAGTCAAAGGGCAAGCACTGAGCTGGGAGGAAATATTTTGTCCATGCCTCCGATCTTTGCTTATGGTTACCTTGATGGTTGACTACAGACTTCAGCATGCATTCTTCGCCCCCCACCTTAATTGTTTTCCCCTCCAGCTTTATTGAGATATAATTGACACATAACATTGTGCAAGTTTGAACTATATAATGTGGTGATTTGACACATTTTTAAGGTTGCAAGTGATAATCACCCTTATTACTTTCAATACCTCCCTCCTATCACATAGTTATCATTTCTTTTTTGTGGTGAGAACATTTAAGATCTACTCTCTTAGCAACATTCAAGTATACAGTACAGTATTATTAGCTATAATCACCATGCTATACATTAGATCCCCAGAACTTGTTAATCTTAGGGCTGGAAATTTGTACCCTTTGACCAGCATCTCCCCATTTTCCTTAAAACCCAACCCCTGGTAACCACTCTACTCTTTCTCTGAGTTTGACTTATTTTGGATTCCACATATAACTGAGATCATAACAGTATTTGTCTTTCTCTGTCCGACTTATTTCACTCAGCATGATACCCTCAATGTCCATCCAGGTTGCATATGGCAGGATTCCTTCTTTCTCATGGCTGAAGAATATCCCACTGTATATATACACAACATCTTTATTCAATCATCCTATAGACACTGAGGTTATTTTCATATCTTGGCTATTGTGAGCAATCAGCACATAATCTTTTTCTTCTCTTTCCTGTATGTATTTCATTCAGAAGACAGGGACTTTAGTTTCAACTCCATCCAGTCTGTGACATGAAATCAGTGAAAATCTCCTGATTTGGAAGACCCAAATGATTTGATTTGCACAACCTAGTGAGGCCTCAGCTCCTGACCAGCACTTTAGCGGTTGGAATGGCTCCCTTGAGGCTTCAGCATTCATCCTAATCCTTGCCTACAGGATTGTGAGGCTAGTAATATAATTATCTCCATCTCCCAGCGGAGTCAACAGAGGCCGCAGGAGAGTAATGGGCTTGCCAAGGTCCTGTGCAGCTCCCCAGCCTATGTTGTGGCCAGCATGTGCCTGGTATAGAGCAGGTGCCGACTAACTGCTTTGGGGCTTTCCAGACACGTGTGTATGTATTGCTGGGCAGCATTCTCAGGCAGAAGACCTTGATTTCAGCACTGGTTGTGAATGGTGCCTAAACCCTACTTCCTGGTGCCAAGAAACAAGCAAACCCCATGTCTGGGTCCCTGCCCTCACAGCCATAACCTAGTCCCAAGGCCAGGGATGCCAAAGACAGATGACAAGACACCAAGAGCGCAGTTATTTTTCCTTCCTGGGACACCAGCCACTTGCACTTATAAACAGTGCCTAGAGTTACACCCCAGCTCCGCAGCTACCACAAAGACGAAGCCACTCCCGGCTTCCAGAGTCTCCAAGCAACAGTACAGTGCAGACACACTCTGAGGCACAGGGGTACCAACCGATTCTCAGTTCCCGCCTCAACTCAGGGCCTGGCATTTCCCGTTGGGCACTGCATGTCCTGTTCTTCCCAACACAGCTGCTGTTCCAAAAGCTGCATCCAAAGTCCTCAGAAATGGGAAAAGGGCCAAAAGAAAGAAAGAGAGGGAAAGAAAACAACTCCTCTGCATTTATTATCAATCAGCAGATATCTGGAGATGTGTGAGGAGCACAGAGAGAGTCCCCAGACTTGGGGTCAGGTCCTGCCTCTGCCATTCAGAGGCTATGCCTCAGTTTACTCAGCTGCAAAGTGAGCATGATGATATCATTGCTCCCCTCACAGCATCACAGAGAAGACTGAGCAATAGACAAAGGTGTTGAGCTTAGGACCAGAATCTGCAGGCCAGGCTCAAGGGTGGCCCTCAGTGGGTCCCACACCTCTCTGAATATCTGTTAGGGGTCTTTCCAAAGCTGATGCCTGAGCCCCTCCCCACTCAGTCTTCCTGACTCAGCAGCCCCAGTTCACTCATGTGTAATGAAGGGATGCTGGTAAGAAGTTCTGTGAGGATGGAACACAATAATGTTTGCGCAAGTCAGACCATGAGGTCCAACATGTCTATATGTATTTGCTGAGAAGCTGTTACATTTTCCGCACTGAGAAGAATCTAGAGATAACTCCAGGGATCCCAAGGCCAAGGGGAAGAGACAGGACAGGTGCATGCCACCTGCTTTCTGCTCCTGCCCTGTGCTCTGGGTACCACTGTATCCTCAGGCTATGGATGAGGAAGTCGTGCACCAGGCAGACATCACAGAGCGCATATGACTAGCTGATTCTTGAGTCTAGCACACTTTCCATTGTTTGAATTAAAACAGGCTCTAGTTGGGTTCTGATGGAGGAGATTTGGGCTAAGAAGATGGGAGTGAGGGTAGATGGGAAGCACCAGATTGGCTTAGAGGACAGCAAGTAGGTTGAGACCAAACTGTCCCAGGTTAGGGAAACAAGCAAGGGAGACACGGTGCAAAGGGGGCCTGGGGAGCCTGAGGCCACGGGAGTGGCATCTGCACACCTGGACAGACCTTGAGCTCAGAGCTGGAATGTAGGGCAGAATCAGATACACCTCTGGGAGCACGTGGCCTTATCAGTAAGTCAGACCCACAGGAGAAGCTCAGGCAACTGAGGGAGCTCAGGAAGCCCTGATCGGCCTTGGATGAGAGAAGTGGGCGAAAGGAAGGAGGCTGCAGAGACGGGTCTGCAGGTGGTTGGGTGGGGCGGGCTGTTGAGGACCGCGACGGGAATGGAGTGGCAGGAGACGCCTCTTGTCCGCATTCCTGCTGCTCCGTACACCTACCCCGGGTCCGTTCCAGCCACACCTGTCCCCTGGCTGCTCCCCCAGCACTTTCGCACACTCGCTCCTGCCTCCCGCCTTTGCATGTGCTGCCTGGATTGCCTCCCCCTCGTCTGCAGGGCTCGCTGCTTGTTTTCGTCCCAGTGTCTGCTCACATGTCCCTCCTCTGATGACCTTCCTCGGCCACCCCCTGCCCTCCGTCCCCTCTCTCTCCTTATCCTGATTTATTATTGTTGTTTCTCTGAACAGTTACCACTTCCTAACAAACACATACTCAGGGGTTCATATGCTTATTTTCTGCCCTGCCCACTTAGTATGTTATTTACAGAGAATGTGTCAGTTTTGCCCATGGCTCTATCCCTGGCATCCAGAAAAGCACCTGCCATGTAGTAGGTGCTCAATTAAAGTGTGTTGAGTGAATGAAAGACCAAGTAGGGCAGGCAGGAGGTGATGAGGGGCAGTCTCTGGTTACCATCTTACAACTTTTCCCCCAAATATATATTTAGAAAGACCTCTGCTTTCTGGCACACAGATTGAGCAGTTATATGGCTCCCTCTAAGCCCTGAGCCCCTAGCCTTACCCCTCACTCTGTAGTCCATGCACTTGGCTCCTGGTGTGGGCAGAAGTGGTTAGGCCTGGGAAGGATGGAGGGGCTGTGACTTTGCTGGGGTTGCTGGAATGGGGTGGGGAGGAGGGTCGGTATTGAGAGGTCCAGGTCAGATTTCAAGGAGCTGCTGTGTGCTTGGTTCCCTCCACAGCCAGCTCCCAGGATTGCTTATTCCAGGGAGAAAGGCAGGTGAGCCTGTGAGGAGTTCAGCATGATGATGATGACTGCAGAGACTTCTAATTGCACACTTACTAACTGCTCAGAGCCTGGCTCACATTATCTCATGTAGTGCTCCCAACAATTTGAGAGGTGGGGATTATTACCTTCTTCCCTTATCAGATGAGGAAACAGAGGCTCAGTGTAGGGGGGAATTGTTTCTGGACATCATTAAACCACTGTGGAAAAGTGTGGCGGGGGAAGTCTCTGTCCTTCACAATCTCTATCTATAACCAGAGTTGTAGTTTAGGGGTTCTAAGGACCCTTCCAGCTTCAAATGAGGACAAGGAGGCTGTTAGAAAGACTGAGGCAGAAGAGCATTTATGTGAAAAAAAAAGAGGACATGTCTATTCAAGTGTGTGTCTGTGTGTGTGAGAGAGAGAGAGAGAGAGAGAGAGAGAGAGAGGAAGAGAGGGAGAGAATCATCTCTTGAAGCACTGACATTCTATAGCTAAAACATGCCCTTCTCCTAATCCCAAATCCTAGCCCAACCGTTGGCTGGTATTAGAAATTCTACAGCTAAAGCCTCAGCCCTCTCCCTCCAGTACTTTGATTCCCAGGAAGAGTGTAACCCTAAGCCATAGATGGAGAACTTTGAACCTTGCTGCATGGTGGATAGCTAACTAGACAACTGCGTTGAGAAGGATTATGAGGTTGTATTTAGGCTCAGTGAGGAAACGTGCTGTAATTGACCAGCAATGTCTGCTGAGGGTAGGATGAGCGCCAGCACACGCATCACTCATCTGCCCCCGCTGTCAGTCAGGGCACAGGAGATGGGGCAGGGAAGTTACTGTGAAAAAGAGCCGAAAGCACACCTTTTTCTCCTGCAGTCTGTAATTTATTTTAATCCTGCTCTTCTATATTATACTATTATTTTTCTACCTTTTTAATGAATTTTAAATGAATTGTACTTGTAGGTTTTTTTGGGAAAAGGTATACATAAATAAAAATAAGCTTGGGGTTGCTCAAGGTGGAGAGTCTAATAGGAGATCCTCACTACAAAAACAGGATCTCTCCTCCATCCCACAAAGGGCTCTACCCTTAGGGTGAGTATAAATGGGAAGGGGGCCAGTCCCCCTAGAATCTGCAACCTGGTTGCCATCCCCAGCAAGTGGCCTCCCAAGTTCACGTGTCCTGAGGGAGACCAAGCCAGAACCTATCAGATATTCAAGCAGTTCTGTGGACTCACAGCATGAGTAGGGCATGCTTCCAGCCATAACCACAAGGCAGATCACCATGAAAGGGTTCTGCCTCCAGTCACTGAGCAATAGGATGGGAGGGACAGCCTTGAGTCCCAGCTCTGCCACCAACTTGCTCACTGGACAAACAGGGATACTGAGGTACAGGAGGAAAGGGCCATTGTCTTGGGTCACACAGAAAGTTGGATCCAAATTCTCCCAGTGCCCTTCTCTTAGCTCTTGAAGGTCATTTGGTCTCCCAGAGTCTTTGAGTGAATGGCTTCAAGATCTTCTTGGGATCAGATGGAGACATGAACAAAGGGTGGCCCACATCCCTCTCTCACCACTCCTTACTCATGCACATGGCAGGCATCACTAATCAATCACAGCAGTGTTTCCCTCTGTCCCAGACATGACCTCAGAGCCCTGCTCTTGAGAGCACCTACTAGACAACAGGTATTGAGACAAACCTCTTTGCCATTCCTGTCTGAGTGGGAATTGTGCCATAGGAAGGAGGAAGAGACAAAACACATGTTGAACACTTTCTAAGTGTCAGCCATTATTCACTGACAAATGCTAACTCTCACAATTCTCTAAATCTCAAGACAGGGTTATCAGTCCCATTTTACAAATGTGGAGACAGAGGCACAAAAATAAAAAACAATTCCAAAGTCCACCAAGAAGGCACTGGGGAAATAAAACATGTACCTCTACATAAATAGGGTACTCTGTAGCTACAAGAAACCATGGGGTTGACCAGATGTCTGTTGGGGAAACTATCTCTGAGATACATTGTGTCAGTGACCTGTTACCACAACAGAGCTGCAAAACAAACCATCCAAAACTCAGTGACTTAAAACAGCTACTTATTTAGCTACGGATTCTGAGATTTTGAGAGCCAGCAATTAGGTTGGGCTCATCTGGGCAGTTCTCTGATCTCTGCTGGGCTCCTACATGCATCTATGGCCAGCTGTGGGTAGGGTGAGTGGCTTTGCTGTCTACTCTATGGGGCCTTGACTGGGGCAACGGGCTGACTCTTCCCTGCTTCATGTGTCTCGCATCCTCCAGCAGCATAGCTCAGGCTTATTCATTATTCACAGGGGGCAGCAAGGCTCTGACAGAGTTAGTGGAAGCATGCAAGGCTCTTGAGGCTTAGGCTTGGAAGTGGCATGTCGCCACCTCCGCCACATTCTACTGGCCACAGCGAGGCATTGACCAAACCCGGGTTCAAGGCAGGGAGAAACAGACTGACTCTTGATATGGGAGAAGCTGCAAAGCCACACTAGAAAGGGCACAAAGACAGGGAGGTGTGTGGCAATGTGGCTCATTTTGGAACAAACCATATATGTTAAGCAAGCTGTGAAATAATATGAAACTTTGGTCACTTCCAGGAAGTAGAATCCCTGGCAATTTAGATAGACAATTTGGATCTTCTGTTATATTTTATTATATGCCTCATGATGTTGTAATTTTTTTCCCCTTTCATTTTATTTAGTTTCTTCTTTTTGAATATGTGAAACATTGACACAGTCTGAAAGTTAGAACTGTGCACGAAGCTGTTGTCAGAGATATGTTATTCCCCAGAATTCCTTCTGGTTTTTCCACCCTGTTCCCACCAGTCCTAGAAGGTAACTGGTATCAACATTTTCTGATTTGTCATCTCTTTTGTGCCCATTGAGGCAGATACATCTATTTTCTTTTCTTTTGTTAATCATTTAATTAATTAATTAAATTTTTCATTTCATCATATTTATAATTTAATTTAAATTGGGGGAGTCATTTTTATGATGTAATTTTGTTTCAAAAATTAAATACTTTGATTTAAAAGAAATGAAGAATTTGTTATTCAGGTGTTTTTTTCAGCCTTCTGAAATGACGTGTGCAAGGGGAGTGGTTATTTAGCATTGTTTGCTCTAGCAAGAGCTGGGAGGCACCCTAAGTGAACACCAGCGGATCCTGCTTAAACAGCTATCGAGGCCTCCACATAATGGACCTCTGTTCACCATAAAACAAAGAATCAAACTGAAATGTTTTGCAGAACAGATAAAGCAAAAGCAGTGAAGTGTGGACAGCGTTGTATGCCCTCATTTATGTGAAAGGTGTATAGGATCCACAGGACAGCAGCCGTGGCTGCCTAGGGATGGAGGGGGGAGATGGGGAGCAGCTTTCTCTTTACATCTTTTTGTACATTTATGATTTTGTATCATGTGAATATGGCTCCTCTTCAAAAATAAATCAAAATACTAAAATGATTTGTTTTTAAAGTGAATCAAAGTTTCAGAAAGAAGAAATTCTTTTTGAAATGCCTGGGGGAAGGGAGACAAAGGATGACACAGATTTTGTTCCAACCACTGACTTACTCTTTGACCTGTGGGTAAGTCACTAGCTATCTCTGACATCAGTTTCCATCAGCTATAAATGGGCCAAGTCTTCCTGGCTCACTCCCAGGTCACTGTGAGTAGGGCTGCTGTGTTAGACAACTCCTAGGGTGCCAGTCACATCAGAGTCCCTGTGACTGAGGCCCCTGACAGTTGTGCAATGCACAGCACAGGCAACTGGAGGAGGCAGTCATGATGTGAGGCTGAAATGGGATAATGGTTGGGAGAGAGCTTTGGATGTCAGGGGAGTAAGGGTGTGCACGTGGGAGTGTGTAGAATGTGACAGCGCATTCCTCTGAGTGGGTGTATACTTTCTGCTGACACATGTTCTGTGGACAAGGGCTAGGAAGATGGGATCATCGCTCTCTCCTGGGTCTTTTCAGGAGCCTGCAAAGGGAAAGGGCTGTTGGCTGCTGAGGCCTCACACTCCACCTCTGGAGGCCTAGTCACCAGGCAAGCTATTTCCTCAGATCCTTCCCATGCAGGCTCCTGAGTCTCTGTGCCCAGGGTGGGGACACAGGAACGGAATTCCTCACATACCAAGATACTTTCTGCTTTTCAAAGTGCAGAGATGTTAGCCCTGTCAGAGAGATCTGGGCTTGAATCCCAGCTCTGACACTTACTATCCTCAGGACCCCTGAGTCTCAGTGTTCTCACCTGTGAAACAGAGGGACAAACAGTGACCACCCGAAAGGACTGCTCTGAGGATTAAATGTATGGTGAGGCCAGGCGCATAGGCACTCAGTCAGTGCTAGCCCCTGGAACTGGCTCCCACGACCTGTGATTGAGGTGCCATAATCATGTGGCAGTGCGTTTATGTAGACATAAAATTCACAGAAGGAAATGCCCCCTGCACTTTAGCAGTGGATATCCTGGGAATGAAAGGGTACCATGAAGAAGGGACTTCCATGCATGATTTTAAAATTGGCAAAAATCCCAGTAAAGACACTCTCATTCTGAAAATGGAGAAATAACATTAAAAAACAAGAATAGGTGGGGCACAGAGGATATTTAGTGTAGTGAAACACTCTGAATGATAATTTGATGGTGGACACATTATACATTCATCCAAGGCCATAGAATGTACAGCACCAAGAGGGAATTCTCCTGCAACCTATGGTCTCTGGGTGATAATGAGTTTCAATAATTGTAACAAGGGTACCATCCTGGTGGGGGAGGCTATGGATGTGTGGGGGCAGGTGGTAGATGGGAATCTCTACCTTCCTCTCAATTTTACTGTGAACTTATAACTGCTCTAAAAAATAAAATCTATTTAAAAAAAGAAAGAAAAAAAAAGACCAGTTGAAGCCCACACAGGGCATACATGTCCATTATACACAGAACTTGAGGCCTGAGAGAAATTTCCATTGTATGGAACAGACAATGCAGGAAGAGAACTGCAGCAGGAGACAGATCCCTGAATTTGGGTTTCAGGTCTTTGGGTCCCAGCTGGGTGGGCTCAGGACTGATGGTGTTCAGGTGCCTTTCCTGCCTGGCCTGTACTCTCACCAACCACACTGCTTCTTCCACATTCAGGGTGTCTTGGCACTGTCCCCTCACTTATGAAGATGTCACCACCTTATGCTCTCAGCAAGGAGAGGGGTCTCTCAGGTAAGGGCCATGGTGGGGAGGAGGGAGAGATCTGTGCTCAGAGGCCCACAGTCAGCCAGCCCACCCCGGGCCAGACCCTTAGGGCCCCACGTGGTCCATGGTTCGGTCCTCAGTTCCTGTCCCAGTAGCTCAGCACGGCAGGTCAGAGAGCCATGCAGCTGCCATCAGGCACACGGAGGCTGGGGGTCACTGCAAGGCCTCACAGCCAGCTTCAGGAGTCAGGAGGCCAGGACCCCATGCCCACACCCTTCCAGGTGGCAGATGGCAGCCTCAGCTTCTTTGTTGCTGTGTGACCTTGTGTGGCCCTCACCCTATCTGCCCCGTTAACTTCTGATGGTCCAGGTTTCTGAGAAGCCCTGGGGTATCTCTAGGCTGGGGCTGGGGCCAGGGGCCTGCATGGCGTGGGAGTGGGGCAGGGGTTTTCTAGGGTGGGCTGGGGTCAAGAATGGGAGACTTCTGGACAAGTGAGCAAGGTGGCCACCCCTCAGAAGTGCCCCAGGCTTCTTTGGGAGCCTCTTGGTCCAGGCCTCCTGACTTCATGAAGGGCAAGGCTGGTGGGTCCCAGAAGATGGCAAGACCATCAGATACCTGACAAGAGGGGAAGACAGGTGTCTTTTGGCAGGGTGGCCAGCCCAAAATCTACAAGAGCAGAAATACAGGAAGTGGCTCCTCTGGGCTCCTTCACTCCTCCCCTGCCCACCTAAGAGCCCTTGGGTGAAGCAGCCCTTTCCCTGGTGGAGCCCTGGAGCCGGAGTGACCACCCTGTGGTCGCAGACCATGACAGAGATGGGGTGAGGAGATCCCAAATCCCAAATGAGCCACCCCTTCAGGAATGGCCAGTAGTGGTCATGGCTGAGTTTGTTCAGACACTTGTGGATTTGAGTCTCTGCTCTGCCACACGACCAGCTGTCTTCATGGGCGAGTGACTTCACTTCCCCGAGGCGCAGTCTTCATCTGTGAAATAGGGGCGATATAAATACCCATCGTGGGAGGTGGGAGGTGAAGGGGGAAGGGTGCGCAGGGATTCACTGTGATCCTGTGTGTCCGTTGCTGGTAGTACACCGCAGGTCCTCAGCAAGCTGAAGCCCCATCAGTTTCACTACTGTTGGTAACAGCCATGGTTTTATGATTATTAGCAGTTAATAGCTATCATCGAATGAGCGTCTCCCTCTGCCTTGGTTTTCTCATCCGTAAATGGGGAGAACAAAAGGGCTGACATCACAGGGCGGTGCCCGGCACGGAATGAGCACTCAGCGAATGTTCGCCATTATTATAACTGTTTTAGTCTCACTGTAGTTCTCATCTACCTTGCCCTGGAAAAGCTCAATCAGCCAGCCGGGCTGCTCCAGTAAGGACGCACTCCCACGCCCCACCTGGGAAAGGGAGGCTCAGGTCGCAAGCGGGCCGGCGGAGCGGCAGAGGTGGAAACAGGGCCCCGCGCTCCCCCGCCCTCGCAGTCTGCAGGCGTCCGCCCCTCCCCGGAGCTGGCAGCGGCCGGCGCGCGCGGGCGGCGGGGCAGGGGTGGGGGCGCGCACGCGGGGCTGCACGTGGGGCGCCCACGGGAGGGCCGCACGTGTCCGCCCTCGCCAGGCCGCCTGCGCGGGGAGCGGCGGGCAGGCTGCGGCTGGCCGCGGGCGCCGGCCTCGGCGTGCTTCCTGGGCCTCCTGGGACCCCCGCGTGGGCGTGGGCCCCGGGGCTGGCGCTGGGCGAGTGCGGTGCTGCGCCTGCCCGCCTGCCAGCCGGGGAGAGGCGTGTCCCCCTTCCACGCACAGCAGCCTTTCCAAGAACCCTGACTCCCTAAGCCACAGCCTCCGAAGGAAAATCAGAATGGTAGACTCAAGCGGCGAAATCATCCTCTATGCCTTCCTTTTCCTCTCACCCCTGGCTGGTCAGCAGCTCTGATGGACTCTTCAGAACTGAGTCCAAATCCGGCTGCTTGTCCACACCCTCTGGGCCCCCGGGTGTCCAGCTACCATCCTCTCCCCCCGCCCCGCCCCGTTGCAGTAGCGTCCCGCCGCTCCCTCGCGTCCTGTTACGCAGCTGGCACCGCCGCAGCTGCCAGGGTGATTGTTATAAGCTACTTTTTTGTGTTAAAAGGGAAGGAAAAAAAAAAAAAGAATAGGGATTGTATGAGTTCGTATTTGCATAAGGACACCGCCCTATCCAGGAAGCTACGTGACAGAAACAGTTCAGAGTGGAGCCCTAAGCCTATAGAATCTGGGGGCCCCCTTGAGAAAAAGAATAGAAAACTAGGTACAAAAGGTGATATTTAGAATGAGAAAAGGAGCCATAGAAAATTAGAAACTTTAGGAAGCTGACAAATGCCACAACACCACAAAATGCATTAAAGTAACTGTATTAATCAATTGGCATTCCTCCATAATTCTTTTCCCCCACCGTTTCACTGATCACCTGTACTAAGTACAATTTTGTTGTCTTGTTTATAGGGAATTATAAAAGGATAATTCAGTCTTTCCTCTTATTACTATAGACTGTTTAGGAAAGCTTCTTCCAGTTTTGCAACACATACTTAGAAATGTTTTATATCAACACACATACATTTTAGCACCATTGTCAAATATGGAAAAATCTCCATCAGGTTTTTTTTTTTATATGACCTGTTCCAGACACCTTTGTTGTTTTTAGTACAGTTATCAGTCTGTGCCCTAGAAACAGAAATTCTGATAAATTGCATTTTGCATGATCTTCCTCAAAGAAGAAAAAATCGTGTTGTACTTTTGACTGTATATGCTGCATTATCCAGTCTATTCCTGCAGGAGAGAATTTTGGTTTGGACCCGGCATCAGTGACAGCACTGAAAAACAAATCCTCCATTACAACTTCACATGTCTAATGGTAGGAAGAACCTTCTACAGAATAGATTCTGTCTCCTTACATTTCAGGCCTGAATTTCCTTCACTGTCTGCATACTTTCTGTGCTGGGGAACATAGGGCATATTTATATGGTGATATGAACTCTGGACAGTATCTTTGAATCACAATCCAGGCAGGTGGGCACAGAGAGCTGTAGGGTGTTGTTGGAAGCTGTCTCCTACACCAGGATGGCTGGCAATCACTGTACATGGAGTGACTTTGAACCATATACATTTATCTTAATAAACTCAAATTAAATGTATCCCAACTTAACTCCCGCTGAGCCAGATTCTCAAAATGCCCATAGCCACCCCAACACGACTCAGTGTGAGAAAAAAGGACAGATAAGATTCACAGTGGAAGAAATGACAATCTTAGCTGCTTGCAGGTGAAATATATTATTTTTGCAGATTTTGTACATAGGACTTGTGAACATAGGGCTGGGGCTCCACCTGGGAACAAGAAAGGAGCCTGTGCACAGAAGAAACCCTGAAAATGTAAGTTTTCTGAGTGCTATGGTCTGAATGTGTCCCCTCAAAATTCTTCAGTTGAACCTTAATCCCCAAAGGTGATAGTAGCAGGAGGTGGCATCTTCAGGAAGCAATTAGATCATGAGGGTGGAGTCCTCCTGAATGGGATTAGTGCTCTTATAAAACAGATCCCAAAGGGCAATCCAGTGCCTTCCAACATGTGAGGATACAATGAGAAGTCTGAGACCCAGAAGAGGGCCCTAGCCTGACCATGTTGGCATCCTGATCTCAAATTCCCAGCCTCCAGCACTGTGAGCAATGCATTTTTGCTGTTTATAAGCCACCCAGTCTGTGGCATGTTGCTATAGCAGCCTGAACAGACTAAGACACTGAGCTTTATAGTAAACGCAACTCTGAACCACAGATTCCTCTTCCGGAAAATGGGGATAGTGGTAAGAATAGCACTTGCCTCATGAATAAATTATTGTATGAAAATCACTTAGAACCATTTTGGGCATTTGGTAGGTGCTTACTAAACATTTGCTGAATGAATGACCTATGAAAGAGACTTGTAAACTGTAAAGTAAATGCCATTCCAATTCCTTAGTCCACTTAACAGTTGGCATAAGCCAAACCAATTCACCAAAGCCCTTCAGTAGCTAATTTGGAAACACCTGATTTTAAGAAGTAAAGAGAAGTAACTTGTCTGCAGCAGCATCTGGGGCTGTGGCCCTCTGCAAAGGATGGAGCTGGGAGTATCACGAGGAAGTGGTGATTTGGCCCCCACTCAGCCTGGGGATGAGGATCTCACCGCCTCTGGAGGCAGCAGGCCCCTTATTCATCTAAATCCTCCTCCCACCCATGACTGCCACACTGGCTCTCTGTGCCTCCCACTCACAGTCAAAGAGCAGAGGACCCAAGTTGACAGGCAGAGATTCCAGAAGATGAGAAAAACGGGAGGTTAACACCACCCTACTCTTGAAAATAGACAGAACAAAATGTTTTAAGCTCTCTGTAGGACAAGCAAGGGAATCAAGAAAGAGCACAGGAAGTCATCTAGTGGAAGAGGTGAGCAATGTGGACAAAAAGAAACCATCCCAAGGACAGACAGACAGGGAGGGTGAAGAAGAGAAAGAGCAATGGAGCAGGACAGGATGAGGTGCAGACGGGCTTGGTGAGCTTGGAAGGAGGTGACTTCTCTTCTTTCTCCTCACAAGCATTGTTCATGCATCAGCAAATAGTTATTAGACACCTGTGGTTTAGGATACAGGGGTGGGCAAGACAAACAAAATTCTCTGCTTTTGTGCTGCTTGGATTTGCGTGGTGGAGGCAGAAAATAAACAGGTGAGTGATGATATGGAGCATGAGAAAGCAGTAAACAACAATGCAGAAAATTAAGACAGGGTAAAGTGGGAGGAAGCACCAGGGTCTACGTTATGTTGAGGAGGTGACATTTGTGCTGAGACCTGACCAGCAAGAAGGAGCCAGTCATGGGAGGATGAGGGAAGAGCACAACAGGCAGAGAAATAGCAAGTGCAGAGGTCCTGAGATGGGCCTGGCTCTGGCATGTTCAGGGAGTGGAGTGAGCTGGGGAGTGAGTGGTGGGCAGGGAGTCATACATGTAGGATTATTAAAACCAAGTTATTGAATTTGAATTTTGTTTTAAGTACATAGGATTTCCAAAAAAAAGCACATTCCAGTGTTCAAATAGCCTGGATATTTTTAAATAGTATTGAGAGAGAAATCAAGCATTTATAGAGTACCCACTATGAACCAGGGTCTGGGACAGGGCCTTTCACAGCCATTTTTCCATTTGATTCTTAAGTGGCAATGGAGCCACCTGGTTTCCATTTTACAGCTGATCCAATTGGAGTCCAGAAAGGTGAAATGATTCATCCTGTGTTACAGAGCTAGAAAGTGGCTGAGCCCAAGTCTGGCTCATGTTCTACTATAACACATTTGATAGCACATCCTAAAAAGGGTGTGGATTCTTCACAGTTAATAAAGTGCTTTTATCTGCACCTTAGCTCATGTTCTATTAAAGAGTGTTATCACTTCTTTGCAATGGCCTAGGAAATGTTTCTGAGACCTTGAATGCTAGACATAGCTCTGTAGCTGCTCTTTATCCTTAGTTCTCAGCAGCTTCTTCTGAGCGGGATCACTGTGACTCGTACTCAGAGTTGGATACAACCAGCATCAGTGGAGCAGTGGACGTAGAGCCAGGTTGCTGCCAGCCCATACAGTGTCTTTGTGCAAATCAGAAAAAGGCTCCTTTTGCTCAAGACACTTGACTTTCAGCTTCCAGAAAAGTGTTTTAATAACAACTCTGTTGGAACACCCTTTGAGGCCATTTGTGGAAAATTATCCTCATACATATGTGAACTACACTCTCTCTGCAGTGAGAGGTACTCACTCAGATGCAGTGCCCTCATGCAGTGCATAACCTGAATGATGCAGCGACTGTCCATGCCCCTGAATTAAATATTTAGAACAGCAAAAAGCTATGAGCCCCCAAAAAAGAGATCTGTTTGGAAGTGGCCACACTAGACCACACACATGAATAGGCTGTACCCCAGGGATGACCACAACTGTCCAGGATTTCCTAGACCTGCTCAGCCCCTCAGGACATTAGGTTTCAGTTCACTCCCTCATCACCATGCTGTCCCCCTGCGGTGCCTTCCCCCATGCCCATTGCATAATGCACTGGCTTCCCACACAAGTTCTCCTGGTACTATGAACCACCCTCCCCCGCTGGCCCCCTGCAAGGACCCCCATCTCGGGCATGGGTACCATGTGGCTCTAACACTCACCAGACCCACATCCCCCTGTGGCCAGCACCACCTCCAAATGATGGGGGCTCATTTTTGAAGTCTTCCAGCTCCTAAATTTAGAAGCATGGATTAAATCCAAATAAAAGGAGAGTTACATAACTTCATGTCCCTCCCGTTGGAATAATCAGGCTTAATCAGCTAATGATGGGGCCTCATATGCAGCCCCAATCCTCAGAGAAGCTATTAGGCTTACATAGGAGTGATGTTGGCCTGGTGTATTATGTGGCTTTAAAATACATTCTCTTTCTCACTCTCTCCCAGTCTCTCTCCGTTACCTACACATTCCAAAACACACACGCACACACACACACACACACACACTCACCCATGCATGTCCATCAAATGCTAAAGCTTCTTAGTTAGTCTGGGATCAAATACATGCAAGCTGAGAGAAGGTTTTACTAATCAGGTGGTTCAAACATAACACCTAAAAATATGACAGCTAGTCCAGGAAAAGTGGGAGCACTTTGTCATAGAACTATAGACTGTTTGAGGGAGAAAAGAGGTGCACAGAGGGAGATTAAACTTCCAAATCATCAGAAGTATCCAGCAATAGAGTGGCCAGCCTGAGGAAGTAGTGAGCTCCCTGTCACTGGAAGTGTGTAAGCAGAAGTTTGGGATAATGGATAGGGTTTTTCACTAAGCAGAGACTGAATGGTAAACTGACATTTGTACAAGTCTGGCTATGTGCCAGGAATTGTGCTCTATAGGCATTATAACAGAGATGGCATAAAGTTTCATCACAAATGCCAAATCTTGTTTATTGGGAGTGGCTGCCTGGAGCTCTGGACACACAGAAGGATTCTGAGGCTCAGTGAGACAGAATATCTTAATCAATTCACAGTGTTTTCCATGGTGCAAAAGGAGAAAACAGATGTCTTGATTGATTAGCAATGTCTGCCATTGGTGCAGAACAGAAGGTATGCTAGTTGCCCGTGATGTAGCTTGTCATTTATTAATCAATCCCTTTATATATCAGGAAACTGAAATTCAGAGATTTACAGTTGTAAGTGGCAGAACAAAGATTTGGACCCAGATTTGGCTCCACAGTCTATGCTTATGGCTGCTATCTATTCTGCCTCTCAATGATGGAAGGAATGGTCTTGGGGCTGAATATTCAACCACTAGCCAGCAGTGTACCCTGATTTTCAAGTGCCATAAGCAGCTGAGTTTGCAGCTTCTGAATTGAGGGTTCAAGGAGGTCATCTACTGGGTCTGCAAGCTGCCCCAAGGAGGAGGCATGTGGGCCGCTCCCTGATCCTGGGTGGGCCATCTTCACCCACCACCTATCTTTGACTCTTAGCATCATTGGAGATGATTATTCTCACAGCATGGATGAGAAAACTGAGGCAGTTGAGTAGGGGCCATCTCTCTTTTGATTCTGTGCTTGGTGACCCATCAGAGCCCAATAGTCCTGGCCAGGAAGCACGTTCTATAGCAAATATGTGCAGGAAACCCAAGGGGGCAAAGGGGCTGTGGCAGGGTCCCGGCAGACATGAAATGCCTCTTGACCCAGCTTGCCACAGGAGCTGGCTTCTCAGCCCCACCTGCCCTGTGCCAGCTTCCTCAGGCCTAGCACCATGCCACAAACCTGCTGATCAGGTTTCATGGCAGCCCCCAGTTGCAGGTGGAAATTGCCCCTTCCCAACCACGTGACACCCCCAGTGGGCATTCATTCCTCCAGTCCTCAAACTGCTGGTACTGCAGCCAGATACCATCAGTACTTTTGCTCCTCTCCTGCAGGCCACTTTCCAACAATTTCTCACTCCCTGTCATCAATCATCTATCCTTCCTGCCCCTGGGGCCTCAGTCTCCAGCCCTATTGTTCAGCTTCTGTCCCTACCACTTCCTTTCAAGGGGGACATCGTTTACCCAAATGATTGCTAAGAAACAAAGTCACCATGAGAACAGAGAAGATTTCAAAGGCCAAAGATTTCAAAAGATTTCAAAGGCCAAGACCTTATGCATTCCAAGTCCTAGAACAAGCTAGACAGGAAAGCAGGCATGGTGTGGGTCTGGTCCTGGATGCTAAAGACCCACTCTCCATTGTGAAGATGGGGGAACTGAGAAGACGAAAGCAAGGCACACATTAAGGTCACTCAGGACCTTGGCCAGGACCTCAGAGTTGCATAAACCCGAGGGCACGGCTGCTTTGGTAGTCTCTGCAGATGGTGTCCTGGGACTGTGCAGGCAGTGGATAGAGGCCATGGCTGCGGAGGTTGGGGACAGAGACCAGCATCTCTGCCCCTGCCGAAATTTCACCTTGGATTCTCTTCAAAGTGGTCAAAGAATTTCACTGACACTGCATTTAAGATAAACGCCAAGGCTTACCCACCCAAAGAGGTAAGTCAGGGGGTGAGGTTTCTGCTTGCAAAAGGCGGGCCCTGAACCACTGCTCTCGATTGGACTTGAGCCTTTCTTCACAGCTCATTAACTGGGAGCTGCCTGAAAAATCATGGAGGCCAGTTGTTCCCAAATTCTTGGCATGGGATTACTTTTTGCAAACAAACTCTTTCTTAGAACTTAGGTCCATGAGACAGAAAACATGAAACATCGAGGTGGATGGTCCCTTGACTCCTCCAAAATTACAGGTGAAATTATGTGTGTGCTTGAGTTTTCCCTGGGTGGGAGTCCCTAATTATTGTGATTCTTCAAGGGCTATTTGTTCCAAGAAGGGTTAAGAGGGTCTGGAAGCACCATCGGACAGTCTAGGATACTGTGATTGTCATGTTTATTTTTATCATCTGTTTGCCTTTCTAGCTCTGTGTTGCTCCAGGTGACATTTAAATGAGTTTGCATTTGCAGAGCTCGCAGCAACTGGTACTGGGGGTGCAGTGAAGGTGTCCAGGGTGAGGAAGAGAGCCCAAACCCAACAGATGAAAGGGGAGTGGCTGCCAGAGATAGAAAGGTGGTCCCACATCATCAGGAGTGTGGGGAGCCTCTGAAATGCTTTAAAGGGAAAAATCAAAGTGCCACAGAAATAACCGGAATATGGGCGGGATTGCCCCATTCTCGTCTCTTTCTCTGATGTGCTGTGCAGCCTTGGACAAGACTCTTTCCCTCTCTGCCTCCACCTGTATCTTGAGGACCAGTGTTTCCTGAAATATGAAGCATATGACGCATAACACGGCCTTAAATAACATCAGCTCACACGTGGAGAAAGTTGATTCTTTTCTGATTGCCTTTGAAGTCTTCTTTCCGATCACGTCCAGGGAGGAAGGCTCAGTGTGATGCTGGGCATCTTGAACACCTTGCTAACCCTTGTAGACCTTCCAGGCAAAGACCTGGTGGACCTGGCACTAGGGGCAGGCTGAAGTGTAATGCACACCGTTCTCAGGCATGGTCGCATTCTGTTTATGCACAGTGATCCCAGTGTCCTGTCCAGCAGTGAAAAGAAGTCTTCTAAAATTTCTAGTGACTTTAAGTAAAAAATATATGTCAATTTAACACAAAATATTAAGAATATGATAGTATAGGAGGATGTGAATAAGATATAAATGTGCAGCAGAGATGAGAATACCAAAGCTGGGAATACTGGGTGGGTGGACCCACCATGGTCTAAGAAGCACCGTCATGCTGGACACGAGCCACACTGAGCCCTGGAGAGGGTCCTGTGGGCCCAGGCTCTGCCAGCGATTCTGGAGCAGCGGGCAAGGGTCCTGAGCAAAGGCCTGGGGGTAGCAACAAAGGAGCCCAGTGTCCTTCGGGTGAATATCTCAAACTGGGGTGCATATACCTCTTGGGGTACCAGGATCTGGTCTAGGGAGTTCCGTGAGGCCCCGAGGAGTGAGGACCATGCAAAACAAACCAATGGTTCAAGATTTTACCTTTTCACAAAGGCTTTCTTGTGGTAGAGAACGCAAATTTTACAGTCGCTTTGGGCAATGTCTCTAGACCCCTGGAGTTGTCTGCCCCCCGTTTCACGTGGGGTGAGTTCCACCCCAGGCAGTGGCTAACAGGGCACCTTGGCATCAGGCCATCTGGGTTGGCTGTGTGAACTTTGGGAGCTCCTTTGTATCAGCTAGCACTCCGACTTGCAAGCAATAGAAGCAGCTCAGCTGACTTCAGCCAAAGGTACAGGGGCCTTCCTGGAAGAACAGGAGGTCACAGTTGAGAACAAAGCCTCAGGATCCGCAGGGCTCAGATGAGCGGGACCAGCAGACAGTCTTCAAGGTGAAAACACGCCGCAAGATTCAACAAAGCTGCAGGAGAGAGTGTCCGACTGGCCACGCCTGGGTCACGTGCCCGTCGCCGAGTCAGAGGAGAGCAAGGCACCCTGACTGACAGTCGTGCCCCGACTGACGACACTGACAGAGGGAAGTTTTCTCAAGAGGAAGTTGGGGTGCCCCTACCAGAAAAAGGAGTAAAGAATACTAGGCAGGCAAGCAAAGGAACATCCACTACATCACTTCGCCTCCCCAGGCCTCAGTTTTCTCTTCTGTAAACAGGGATGAAAATGGTCCTGCCTCTTGAGGGAGATGGAGGGTACTGAATGACGTCAACCATGTGAGGGTCTGGCTCTCAGTTACTGACACGCCATAAATGTCAGTGATTGGTTTTTTATTGTTATAAAAGGACACAAAAACAAGCCACTGTCAGCCAGATGTGAGCCTAATGGATGACACATGTTCCTTTTGGTTATAGCCACAGAGGCTTTGGGGTTGGCAGACATGGGTTCAAATCCTGGCTCTGCCACCACATACTTAGGAAGCTCCGGGCAAGTGACCTCAGCCCTCTGAGCTGCAGTGGTCACATCTGGCTGCCAACTACTGCCTGGGCACAGCGCCTAGTGTCTATGTGGCAGATGTCAGCAGAGCCAGCCCCAAGGACTCAGGGGCAGGTAGGCGCCTTCCCTTGGAGGCTGAGGGAGGAGAGGCTGCGCCGTTCCAGTTCCTGGGGTGAGGCCAGGAGCCCCACACCTGTGACAGCCACGTCGTACAGGAGCGATCTCAGTTGGAACCATGTTCTCACACCAAGGACCAGCCCTCTTTGCTGGCTCTGACTCTGGGGCCAAATCCCCCAGGTGCTAAAGCCGGTGACTCTGCCAGGCTGCCAGGCCTGCTGTTTCTGCTGGGTGTGGAGGCGGACCAGTGCAAGGGGAACAGCTTTCTCTCTGTGCCACCTTACACACAAAGCAATTACTATTGAATGCCTACTGTGGCCTCCATAGCTTCATCCTGCTGCCATAGACTCTGGAGCCAGAGTGCCGGGGTCAGACCTGATGCCACTGCCTACGATCCACATGACTTTGGGCAAGTCACTTGACCTCCGTGCCTCCGTAAGGGGTTCTCATCTGTAAAATGGGGGAAATAACAGTTCCTCCTCATGGCGTGGGTGTAAGGATAAATGAGGTACAATTTGAAAAGCACTTAGAACAGAGTCTGGGAGTAAGAAAACAGGAGACAAGTAGTAGCTGTCATCATTACCATCCGCATCACTTCCGCCACCCTTGACGCGTGGTTGGAACTTTGTGGTTCTGAAGTAACTTTAAAGGAGACAAAGGTGTATCTAGCCTTGAGAATCTTAGTTTTGTTTTTTCCCTCGAGCTCCCTGGAAGTTAGAGAATGTGTGGTGATGACAACTAGCATTTCCTGGGTGCTTGCTGTGTGCCAGGCACTGTGCTAAGCTCTCTTGCCTGGATTGTTTCAGTTCAGTCCTACTATTATCATGCCCGTATCTCACCTGGGGAAGCCGAGGCATAGAGCGGTTAAGTAACCTGCCTCCCGTGTGCACCAGTTGGGCTCATGGGTGCAGCCAATGAGGCTGAGTCTGGCCATTTGGAGCTGAAAAGGAATCTATTAGAAG
>JAVSCE010011861.1:0-23009 GCA_032199065.1 Smutsia gigantea
CAACAATCCCCTTGGCCCAGGAGTCTGATTCGCACTTGCAAGGAGCTCAGGATCACGTGGATGAGCCATTGCCACGCAGTGCTGTAAGTGTAGTAACTGGGGACCAGCGCATGGTCCACTCAATGGAGAGGGTGAACCAGAGCATCGTAATCAAAGTTGTACTTCTCATAGCACGAACCATAGTATTGCCGAGAATTTTATCAAACCAGCTTCAATGTCCATGACCAAAATAACATTCAGAGAGAAAACAGAAGAACCTACACAGGCTAGTTCCAGAATCCATGCTCTTAATTACCACTCTGAATCATCTTTTGGTATACATAGCTTGTGGAACAATCATAGCCAGTATTAGGCCTCTCGTGGCTATGGAACATTTACTATCAATTTTAACTTTTTGTATTACTTTAAAAATTATGCACAAAGCTCTGGTAATGGCAAACTATGTAACTCTGACCCCCTTTCTGGTGATAAGAATTAGAAAAAAGGACCAAATTTAAAAACATGTGTTTGGAGGCTCCAGAAAGCTGACAGGGACCCCTGGGATATCTGAAAACCTACATCCACACAAGAATTCGTACCTAAATATTCATAGCAGCATTACAATACCTAAAAGGTGAAGACTTATGAGCCAGAGGCAAGAGGACAGAGGCCCAGGAGGGGACCAGTTGAGCCTGTGTGGCTGAGAGCTGAGTATTGCTCTTGACGCTGAAGTAACAGGCACTGGGATCCCAGGCAACCCCCTGGTGTACCCTTTCTTTGAGTTGGGACCCTGAAGGACTGCACCCCAGGTGAGGGATGACCTATACCTAGACAAGCTCATCCAAGGACTGCAAAACAGCTGGGACCCGTAGCAGTCCCTAAAATGGGACTGAAATGACCCGAAGCCACCAGTGCTCCCATGCACCTTGCAGAAGCAAATGTAAGTCTTCTCTGGTGGAAGATGATATCATCCTAGGCCTCAAATGTTTTCTACAAACAATTCTGCAAATGCAATAGTTGGCACACAATAGAAAATAATCTGGTACAGGTACATAAAAGACAACTCCCCAAAAAAGAAATAATTTAGAATAAAGCATGGAGAGTCAAAAGGGTAGAAAATGTACAGGAGAAAGTAAGAGACACTGTGATGCATCTTCCAGACAGACGCTGGTATCCCCTCCTGGTGTTCACACCCTGTGTAGTCCCCATCCCATACAGGGCAGGTCTGTGTGACCCATATAGAGATGGGGTGTCACTTCTGAGACTGGGTTATAAAATACGCTGCAGCTTCTGTCTGGAGCACACTCTCTCCCTTGCATCCCTCACTGTGGGGAATGCTGACTGTCATGTCATGAAGATATTCAGGCCGCCCTGTGGAGAGGCCCATGTGGTAAGGAACAATCCATGAACGCCTGTGCCCTGCCAACAACACTTTAGTATCTAAGGAAACAACCAGAAAAATGGGGAGGGGTTCCAAATACCTTTTAAGCCAATAGAGGGAGACAATAGAAACATGAAAAAAATAATGTGATGGAAGACAAGAAGTGAGAGAGCAAAAGACATGTGGAGCACATGGGACAAACAGCCCTGAGTGAGTCAGTAGGTTTAGATCCAAATAGATTGCTAATTACATTAGATATAAATGGGCTAAAGATTCCATTTAAAAGAGTAAGAGTATCCAAGAGGGTATTCAAAAGGTTAAACATAGAGTAATTGGACTCAGCAACTCCACTCCTAGGTGAAAACCCAAGATATCTGAAAACCTACATCCACACAAGAATTCGTACCTAAATATTCATAGCAGCATTACAATACCTAAAAGGTGGAGACAAGTCAAAAGTCCATCAACAGATGAATGGATAAACAAAATGTGATCTGTTTTGGGTATAATGGAATCTTACTGGAATGGAATGTTATTCCTACAATGGAGTATCACCCAGCCATATAAAGGAATGGAGCATTGACACATGGTACAAGGTGGATGAATCTCATAAACATTATGCTGAGAGGAAGAAGCCACACGCACAAGGCCATGCATTATATGATCCCGTTTATATGAAATGCCCAGAACAGGCAAAACTACAGAGACAGTGAGTAGATGAGTGGTTGCTGGGGGCCGAAAGTATCATGGCAAATGGGGGGCTGACTGTTAGTGGACATGGAGTTTCTTTTGGGGGTGCTGAAATGTTCTAGAACTGACTGTGAGGATGGGCCCACCACTCTAATTATGCTGAAAACCACTGAGTCGTACACAGCCCACGGGTGAATTGTACCGTGTGTGAATTAGATCTCCATCGAGGCGTTACGCAAGGAAGGAAGGGACAAGCGAAGGGATGAAGGAGGAGACAGGACAGGACAAGGGCAGACGGCCCCAGCAGGTCCCCATCAGTCACTCTCCAGCTGGCATTTGCTGAAGTTCACAAAGAGGAAAGTATGAACCTAAGCCATGAGCTCAGATGATAAGAAATGTTATATTTCCGTGTTATTTAATACCAAGTGACATCTGCCTGCAGGCCCTTATCCTGCCTGGTTGGCAAGCAATTGGATTTCAGCCTTCCTGGAACCCAACTGTACAGTACCTCCTGGCAGTTTGTGAAAAGTCACGGCTAGAAATCTGGAATTTAAATATAGTTAAGCCTGCTGCTCTGTTTCTCTGCCTGCTCCTGAAAAGCTCGCGGGAATACATCTCATCAGCAAACTCCACAAAGCCCCCTTCTTGCCCTCGCCCACTGTGAGTCTCTGCTCGCCACCCCTTATCTGTACAAGTATCTTTGAGCATTCTTTTCACATTTCCTAAAATGCATTCTTACCAGAATCTGCTGGTATTCCAAAAGTCAACAGTGACCCGAGAGTCCACATGCAGTTCTTCCGGAGTCACTCCTGCCTCAGCATGCCTCGGCTCTCCTCCAGGCCTGTCATTGGTCCGCGGTGCCGCTGTGTGCTGAGCAGCTCCTGGCTGTCCCAAGTGAGCCACCTGCCATGGCAACAGGTTCACTCTGAACTCAGGTGTGTACCATGTTTTACATTTCTTCATAATCTTTAAATCACATAACTACACTTCCGAGACTTCTATCCCAAAACTGCTTCAAGAAATATAAAACCTGTGTAGACCAAAACTAGAGGTAAAAATGGCACAGTGGTCAAAGATCTACCCCTTCCTAAAAGAAAGGGATTGATGGGCAGTCTACCTACCACCACCAAACAGGTCATCGCCTTCCTGTGTGACCCTTCAGAATCACGGGCAAGAAGGGGCACTGCCAGCTCGTACATGATGTTGAAACCAGACAGGGACGGTACCCAAAATGAGCCATAAGCCAGTTTCATGGAGGAACATGTCTAATAGAAAATACTTTTAAAGGGGAAAAAATTAAGCATCGTCTACTGACTGGACACTTGGAAGGTGACAAGAGGCAGGGAGGTGCTGGGCATGGAGGTTTCATGCCAGCCAGGCAGGAGGAGGGCACTGCCAGCACTCTGGCCCCCAGTGTTTCCATTCACAGATGCCAGCAGCAAGCACTGCATCCCCGGCTCCCTAACGCCAACCTTAAGGCAGATGTCTGTCCAGGCCCCTGCTCAGTGGGCTTTTCTTCTCACGTGACTCCCTCCTGGGCTGTGCTCCAACCCAGGCGCGTCAGTGGGTCGGCCACTGCCCCCTGTTTGGTGCCCTGCTCAACCTCATGACTGGCCGGGAGATGCTGGTCATGTACACCCGCATCCGCGGCATCCCTGAGCGCCACATCAGTGCTTTCGTGGACCAAATTCTGGATGACTTACTCATGTACATGTATGCCGACAAGCTGGTGAAGACCCACACATGAGACTTGGGGCCCTCTCGGGCCCTCCGCCTCCAGTGACAAGAGTGCTCCAGCTTGCATTGCAGGCCCACGGTGCTGTCACCCGGCACCTGAGGTGTCCTAGCTGCCGAGGCTCTGCTAAGAAGCCTGGGAGTGTGCCTCAGCCTTCCACTGCCTGCTATTAGCCCAGCTCCAATGAGCTCACACGGAGAGAAGCCACACCTCTCCTGAAGCCCAGGACCCACCTCGAGCTGTGGGCAGTGCCCCTGGAGGCTCCTGGCAGTGCCCCCGCCAGGGCTGGGAGGTCAGAGGTGCCCAGGGGTCAAACGGTGACAGACTTGGCTCTTCCCTTCTGCTGGTTTCAAGCAGTTTTTTGTGTTTCCTCTTGTCTTTTGAAAATTAAACGAGCTAACACTTGCAAAGTGTAGAACAGCAGCTTGCACAATGTAATGCTATGTGTTCATTTAAAGAGTTAGTAAAATGGCCCTATGCCCATGGAAACCCTCAAAGAAGACTCACTGACCGTGCGCTCACCCCGGACTGATCCCTGCATCCAGGGGAATGGTTCCGACCCTGAGCACACAGCTCAGTCACAGTGCAACCTGGAGGAGCGTGGTGGGCCATGTTCCTGAAAGCCCCACCAAGGTTGTGGAGCACTTTCTAAACAGAGAAGAAATAGGGAGACGGGTTGGACTACTGGTGATTGATGATTGCCATTCACCGTGCCCTTCTCCCCCTGTCCCCAGCGGTGGCACCAAGCGGAAGCTGGGCACTGGCATTGCCCTGCTTGGAGATCCTGTGGACATCTTCCTGGATGAGCTGTCCACCAGCATGGACCCTGTGGCCCGGCGCCTGCTCTGGGACACCATAGCCAGGGCCCGCGAGTCTGGCAAGGCCATCGTCATCACCTCCCATAGGTAGAGCCGGGGTCTCTGTGGGTCAGTGGAGGAGCCGGCATGGGATGGGAGGGGCCGGGTGCACAGAAGACCTGTCACCGGCTGGTTCAGAGTCTGTGAGGAGAGTCCCCAGGCTCTGCCATGTGGCCACACTCTGGGTGTGGGACTCAGGAACAGCCTCGCCTGGGCGTTGACACGTCCCACCTGCACAAGCCCTTGCTGTGGGCAGGCGTCGGCAGCCCCCAGCCCCGTGTCAGGCCTCCGCCCCTCTCCCCAGCATGGAGGAGTGTGAGGCCTTGTGCACCCGGCTGGCCGTCATGGTGCGGGGTCAGCTCAAATGCCTGGGCAGCCCACAACACCTCAAGAGCAAGTTTGGCAGCGGCTACTCCCTGCGGGCCAAGGTCCGGAGCGACGGGCAGCAGGGGGCGCTGGAGGAGTTCAAGGCCTTCGTGGACCTGACCTTCCCAGGTGTGCGCAGGGGCGACTGTGCCTGGTCCCCGCCTAGTCCCACATGCCTGAGCCCTGGAATGGGGGCTGTGATTGTGTGGGGCCCCGCTGCCCGGCCCCAGCCCTGCAGCCGATCCTCAAGGGCACACGATCTCTCCTGTGTGCAGGCAGCGTTCTAGAAGATGAGCACCAGGGCACGGTCCATTACCACCTGCCTGGCAATGGCCTCAGCTGGGCAAAGGTGAGCCGGTACCTGGGCATCAGGGTGACTCACCTCTGAAGTACACCGCATGCTGGGGCAGCACCTTCTCTTTTGGGAGGGAGTCACGTTCAGGGCTGAGGCAGCACCTCTCTGACTTTACCACGGCAACATCCCCATGGGTTTCACGGAACACACAGTGTTTGAGCAGGAAGGGACCCCAGATCAGCTTCTCTGCCCCCCTGTTTAACAAGGTGGGGAGCAGACCCAGAGAGGGGCCACCACATGTCCAAGGGTCACACAGCAAGCCAGGGACCCACCAGGTCCCTGCCTTCTGGCACCATTCCCAGCCAGAGCCTTTTCCCTGAGCTCACAGACTGCTGGCTTGCATTGCGCAGACTGCTTGGGAGGTGCTCTGGGGACCTTGTCCTTCACCTTCTTCCCCCTCTCTCTGCTCCCTGGGCCTGTTATTGACAGAGGCCTCCCGTTCCCATAGGTGTTTGGCACCCTGGAGCAATCCAAGAGAAAGTACATGTTGCACGAGTACTCTGTCAGCCAGGTCTCCCTGGAGGACATCTTCCTGAGCTTTACCTGCCCTATGACCCCCACGCAAGGGGAAAACAAACAAGGGCAGGCAAAGCCCCCAGGCCCCTCGTCTCCTTCACCTCCACCCTCTCAGCCTCCCTCCTGGCTTCCCCCCTGCCTCCCTCCCAGGCTCTCCCCCAGCCCTCCTCCCAGCCTCCCTCTCCACCTCCTTCCAGGTCTCCCTCCTGGCTTCCCCCCCTGCCTCCCTCTCCATCTCCCTCCCAGCCTCTCCCCTAGCCCTCCTCCCAGCCTCCCTCTCTACTCCGTTCCCAGCCTCACTCCTGGAGGCCTTGCTCCCAGCCTCCCTCCCCACATCCCTCAGACTCTGCCTTCCCATAATAAAGAGTTCCAAGTACTGGGTTAGCCCAGGTGTGCACAGCCTGCCACCGGCTGCAAGGGTTGCAAGGCAGCCCACGGCCCAGTGAGCTCAGCTCGTGGGCAGAGGGGCAAGGGGCTCTCGGCCAGATTGAAGCCACATGCTTTAGAGGCCTGGTGGAGAACCTCAGTGCATTTCAGTGGAAAAGGATCCCCTTGAGTCCCATCTGGGTGATCTGTGGCCTTGTTGAGACCTGGCCGTGGAAGCAGCCTCAGAGGCACATCAGCCAGGTCCTCTCAAGGAGCAGTGACATGGGATCCGACCATGGTGCCATGATACCACACTTCTGAGGGTAGGAGTAGAGAAGAGATTGATGAGTTTGCTAGCCGAAGTCCCAATTTTTCAGTATTTCGGTATTTTGATTTGTGGGGCTCCATCTGCCCTCTGCCCTGGCTCCTGCTATGTTAGAGGTGACCCTGCATGTGATCCTATATCAACCCATGAAGTGGATATGATTGCTTCCATTTCCCAGATAAGTAAACTGAGACTGAGAAATACTCAGCAACTTTCCACAGTCAAAGGTACAAGAGCCAAGATTTGACTCAGATGTTCTCAAAGTGGGGCTCCTAACCAGCCGAATCCACATCATCCGGAAATTTGTTAGAAATGCAGATTCTGGGGCTCCATCCCAGAACTGCTAAATCAGAGAGATTTGGGGTGAGGCCCAGCAATCTGGGCTACAATGACCCCGTGTTAGCAGCTGCTTCTGATGCACCTTAGGCGTGAGAACTGGGCGAAGGCCCTGTGCTGGGGACTGCTGTGCTGTGAGCCTGGGAGTGTGGGGACGTGGCTGCGAGGACCCTCCAGCGTGGGCACCAGCCCCTCTAGGCAGACCTCAGGCCTTCCTGTGCCACTGGCTCTCTCCCTCCCTTCTCAGCCAAGCTCTGGGGAGGTGCTGTGTCCCTGCCACACTGCCTCCTCCTGCCCCCACTCACCCCAAAGTGGCAGCATGGTCACATCCCTGGCTGCCACACCCCCTGGCTTCCGGTCCTTTCCCAAGGTAGCTGCTCTGTGGCATTTCACAACCTCTGCTGCCCCCTTCTGATGAAACCTCCCTCACGCACGGTCTGGTTCTTCTGGCCCCTCTGTGGCCCTTCCCTGCCTCCTCTGAAGGTTCCTCTTCCTTTCTCTCTGAATGCTGGGATCCCTCAAGCTCCCAGCCTCCCTCGCTTTTCCTTACTCTCTCCTTTGCCCTCTGCCTCCCTTGAATTTCTTTCTCATTTGCCCCCAGACCTTCAATTGCCATTTTATTCCAGCCAGGAACTTCCCTGAGCTCCAAACAATCTAGACTTTTCCAATGAGTTTTTCTCGCACATGCCCCCACCCCAAGTCCAGGGGGAAAAGGACCCTTCTTACACCCTCTGGGAGTGGCTCCTCACCCCGCTGGGGCCCTAAGGGCGCTTACTGCCAGGGTGGTGGGTAGGGGCCAGAGAAGGTGTGACCGCAGCCTAGCCAAGTGAAGAACACCTTCTCCTGACAAGAAAACATCACATCTAAATAAATAAAAGTGGTAAGAACATGTGAACAACACAGAGGACAGTCCAGGGACACTAAATGACCAGGAATGCTGTTCTGGACTCTACATAACAGCACAGGACAGAGCCTGACTCCCTCGCTGGTGAGGCCAGTTTATTAGTCCCTTCACAGTGTTACCAAAGTCTAACCGTGGGAGAGTGTGGCCTCTGCCCCGGGGGTGATGGCAACAAAGTTAACTACAAGGGAGGACAGAAGGGTAACAAAGTGGGAAACAGTAACGGAAGGAAGCACAGGTGTCAAAAAGGATGAGAGCCAGGAGAGTCCTGTGACTTAGTCCCCTCCCAGCCCTTCGTGTAGGACATGGAACATCTGGGGAGCAGGCCCAGAGCTTGCTGGGCTCTCTGCACCCCTGTGCGCATCGCCCCTGCCACCACCTCTGCCAACTTCCAAAGCCCCAGCCCCTGGTCTCCTTGAGATCATGAGACTCTCAGATCCATGCGTATTCATCCACTTACTACTCCTGCTTCTGACTGCCATGGAGCCTTGGCACCCTGGCTCCTAGGCATGTGCCTGGCTGCCCAGTGCAGACCAAGCACCTGAAAGGGTTCAGTGAGCGTGAGGGATGGGGACAGAGGGCTGATGATGGCTGAGGCCGCAGGGGGAGTGGGAGAGCCTTGACCCGGATTCCCTGGCTTCTTCAGGAAAGGCCGCTCTGTCCTCATCAAACCACCTCCTAGGACACTGCATTTCTGCCCCTGTCAGAATGTCTTCATGAAAGAAGTGGAATGTGAGCTCTCCCCAAAGACAGGAGGGGTGGGCACTTAACGAATGAACAGGATGCTCAGCTGTGGCCCGCAGCAACCAGTCAAGCAAGCCGGTGTGCGCCTCTATTTTAGGAAGGACTCCTGGGTGGAAGGGAGGAGGGGACCCTGGAGACAACAGGGCAAAGGGTCAGGCCTTGCCCTGGGACAGGATGCAGGAGAGCCCTGGTGAGCCACGTTCCACAGGAAGAAGGTGGTCAGGTGCCGGCTAAGTCAAGGAAGATTTGAAGCTACGGTCTCACATTTTTCTGCGTTTCGATCTGCGGCTGGGCCACCGAACCTGGGGTCTTCACGCCCGAAGCACGGGCAAGAAGAGGGACCAGAAGTCGGGGCAGCCTCGGGGCCGTGCCGTCCGCGAGACCCTGACCGAGGCGCGGCCGGCCCACCTGGACACTCACGGGGGGCGGCCCGAGCCTGGAACTGCCCGGCCCAAGCGCGCCCAGAGAACGTCCCCGCGCGCCGGCCAGCCCTGCACACCTCCGGGACACCGCCCGGCCAGAGAGGTGGAGCGGCCGCGCGGGATCCACCAGTCAGCGACCGGCGTTCGAATTCGCGTCCCGGCGCTGCCAATCGCGGGCGCGAAGAGCTGTCGAGTGGGCGGGTCAAAGGGCGGGGCCTGGCGGGGCGGCAGCGCGCTCGCCCCGGGTGGGCCAATGGGAGAGCCGGGCGCGTTTGAAAACTCCGGCGGGCGGTGGGGAGGGGTGTGCGCCTGCGCGGGGCGGCACGGAGCTGGAGACCGGGCGGCTTAGGCTGAATAGGCGACGGCGGCGGTGGTGGTGATGGGGAGCGGCGGCGGTGAGCACCGGCGGGGGCAGGGGCGCGGGGGGTGCGCAGCGCAGGCGGGCGCTCAGCCTGAGGGCGCGGACCCTGCGGCCCGAGGCACGGGCGGCCCGGCGGCATCCGCCCGCTCGCCGGGCGCGCGGTTTAAATGCCCGGCAGCGCCGCGCGCGGACGGCTGTGAGGGCCGGGGGCCTGGGTCCGTGCGCGACGGGGGCTCTAGGGAGAGCCGGGTGGTCCGCGGGAAGGGCGCGTGGTCCCGGCAACGGGCCAGTTGCTGAGGGGAGGCCGGGCGGGGGTCGCCGCGGAGAGATCGGTGCGCTGGCCAAGGGACTCCTGCCTGGGAACGTCAGGTCGCCTGCTCAGAATGACGCAAGGTGACAGGATTTGACGTGGGAAGGACCCCAACTCTGTCGGGGGACACGGGTTGGGCGGCTGTGACACCCACAGAGCTGGCCTGGCCAGCAAGTCCCGCCGACCCTCCTAGTTTGGGCTCGAGCACCCAGACTGCTGGAGTCCACAGAGCCGTAGTGGACACTGTGCATTTCAGTCATGTGTGCAAGTAGAAGCAAAGAGATGCGCAAGGGTCCGAGGCTTCCCAGAGAGTGAAATGCGGGGACCACCGTCAGGAGCGTTGGCTGAGCTGCTCCCCTTCCTGGTTGGTATCTGGGCTCTGGATCAGAAGGTTCCCCAATAGCCAAGTTACATGATCGCCTGCTCTTCACCATAAGTATTTGCTGAATATTTGAATGAATGATGGTGTCTTCTGTAACTCCTGTGATCCTGCTCCTTTATTTTTAGTTTCTGTTTGGGACTAGACATAGGGACTGGTTCCTTTTGTGAGGCAGGGGACAGTAAGTGTTCAGTACCTCCAGATGTAACTTCATATCAGCATAACTCCTTTCCAGCACACCGCATAGACCACTCTCATATTTTTTCTCAAGTGCTCCACTGTAGGTGCACCAAGTGTTTCTGTTACCCTACAAAGCGAAGAATAAGAAGAAGACCCCGAAACTTAACCATCTTGAGTCTCCCTGAAGACGTGCTCTTTCACATCCTGAAATGGCTTTCTGTCAGCGACATCCTCGCTGTACGAGCTGTAAGTTGCCCAATGAAAACAGTGTCATCCTTAACGTTCTTGGTTATGTCATCAAGGCTTCCAGTCCTTAAGTGTCGCAACAAACCTGGCTGCAAAAGAGGGCGGGGGAGGCGAGGATGATAGCCCTGTAGGTGCCTGAGGCGGGCTGAGGCACAGCACACTAAGGTTGGGTCTGCTCGTTGCATTGGTTTTTTTTAACAGAGAAAGTACCCTTTTATGGCAGTGAAATTCATGTCCCTTGAGAAATAAGATAGTGTTAATAAAAGTATATTCTTGAGGTCAAATCCCATGTAACATTCAGCACTGAGAGGGACTCTGGGGGTTATTTTGCAGATATTGGGCCTGCAGCTTCATTCTAAATGACTAACAGCAGATTAGTGGGAAACAAGAACCACTCTGACACCCAGAACCTCCTCCACTGCGGTCATAATATCCATGGGCACTGAGTTTCCCATGGCAGCAGGCAGTGAGAACTTCAGAGCTTAAAGTGCTCACCTGTGCTGCTGGCCGCCTGCCTTGGCACTTCCGGCATCTGCCCAGGGCAGAGGCTCCAGGTCCTCCCAGAGGCCACTATACGTGTCAGTCTTTTCCAAGAGGCCCCGTTAGCCTCCAGGCTCCAGCTGAGCTCCCACTAGCAAGGCCCCAAGCAGAGGAGCTCAAAACAGGTTTCTGTCCTACCTGCTGCCTGGAGTCGGTTTCCTTGGTCCTTGCACATGCAGCCCTTACTGAGGCATTGTCCCTTTTCTCAGCCTAGGCACTCATTCCCCCTTCTAGGACTACTGTCCTCACCTTTAGAGCCACAGAGAAACTTGTTTCTGGGCTCTTTGCTCTATTCAAAGAGACTGTTACTTTGCTACAAAAGACTGGGGGCTTTTACTGCTCTGGTGGGAGGGAGACAGCTCCATCTGTCGACAATCTGTTTTCAGGAGATCCAGGAGCCAGGCTTCTAGGAAGTCCCTTGATAATCCCTCCAACTCCACCTGCTTCTGTTCTACAGGTGCACTCCCACCTGAAGTACCTGGTGGACAACCACGCCAGTGTGTGGGCATGTGCCAGCTTCCAGGAGCTGTGGCCTTCCCCAAAGAACCTAAAGCTCTTTGAAAGGTATCTCTGCACCTGAGAGAAGCTCGTTTTTCCCCCGTCTTTGGTCCTCCTGGTATGCTAGCCTGTGTCCCAAGGCCTGACCTGGAATGATTTTCCTCTTGCTGTACCCCCACCAACACCTTATCCCCCAAGGGCTGTGCGCCTCACGCATCGAGTCACACATGGGACAGTCATTGGTCATCCACATGACCAGCACGGCCTGATGCATTAATCATAGTGGTATTTCCACTTGTGCTAGGATATATCCTGAGTGACTCAAATGCATGTCACTTGCATGTGGAAACTTTACTCAGCTCTCTCTTCTTTTGATCAAAACCATGTGATTCAAATCTTACTTCATTTTACTGAGTGGGTGATCCCATCCCCCCTGCTGGAGTTGGGACCCAGAGAGAGGGCCAGAGGGGGTGTGAGCCCTGCAGCCTGTGAGCCCCCTGTGTGCCAGCAACTAGACCCACCTCCAAGTGGGCCAGTAGGCCCAGGCAGGCCTCCTGAGATGTGATCCACACACCATGCAACTCACCCAGATAAAGCGTGAGACTGAATGGTTTTCAGAGTTGTGCAACCGTCAACACTAATTGTAGAACATTGTCATTACCCCAAAATGAAACCCCATACCCATTAGCAGTCACTCCCTATTTCCCCTGCCGTCCCCCAGTCCATAGGCAACCACCGATCTGCTTTCTGTCTCCATAATTTGCTGGTTCTGGACATTTCATAAAAGTGGAATCATACAACATGTGGCCTTCTGTGACTGGCTTCTTTTGCTCAGCCTGTGTTCTAGGTTCATCTATATCATAGCCCATCATGGATACTTGATATTTGACTGCATTACTCGAAATGGTTCTTGTTAAAATACTTATTCTAGCTCCCAGGGCTGTGCTGGAGCACAACCTTTATGGAAGAAAATTGTGTGACGTTTTTTGTTGTAGGGCTGCTGAAAAGGGAAATTTTGAAGCTGCTGTGAAGCTTGGCATAGCCTACCTTTACAATGAAGGCCGTAAGTCCACCGGGCGGGGCCGCTCGCTGCACTCGGCGTTGGTGTGTTAGAATAAGCATGAGCCCTCCCCAGTTAGCAGTTAGTCGCTGTGCCTGCTGCAGCTAGCTGTCTGTGTTCCTATCTCCTTGGAACTTGGGCCCAGAGGTGCCCTCTGAGGTTCCCATTGACGAATTTTGATTTTGTAGATTGCGAGAGTCACCTCTTGTTTGAACAAAGCCTTTAATTTTGATTGGCGAGTGGTGACTGAACAGACATGCCTTAGGAACGCCAGCCCTTCCCATGGCTGCCTGTCCTCCGCCCACATGACACTGCAGCACACATAGATGCTGGCTCCCCTCTGGGGCCAAGGTTCCTCTGTGGGACTTGGGCAGCAGTAAAAGCACTCCCGATTCCACAGGAAGACCTTGAGGAGGTAGCCAAGGCTCCTGTGGGAGGCAGATGTAAGCAGGTTAGAACTCAATGGTACCTGAATTCCTTCATCCTTGAGGGGTAGGTATTCTTGAAAAGACTGCATGGCCTGCTCTCCCATTCCCACCTGTCTGCCTAGTACCTGGAGCCAGCCTGTCATCCATCCTGTCCCAGCTCCCAAATACATACTCGGGTATCTGTCATTTTTCTGATTCCAAAAGATCTGGTGTCTTGCTAAGAGATAGCGCCTGCACATGGCCAGTTGACAGGACTGTTGGGAGTGATGGATTTGCCCAGCACTCCAGCCTCCAGACTCAGGAGAGCAGCAGTCCTGGCCCACTTCCCAGCAGACAGCTATTCCCAGACATGTTCACACACCACACAACTTATCCTTCTAAAGTATACGTTAAACTAATGGTGGTTTTTATATTCACGGAGTCGTGCAGCCATCACCACTGTCTAATTTGGGAATCTCTCTTTACCCCAAAGAGAAACATGATACCCATTATTAATGGGTGGTCAGACAGTGGTTCCCAGCAGGAGGGAGAGTGGGTAGTGATGCCTCCATGGGAGCC
The DNA here is from genome assembly GCA_032199065.1 of Smutsia gigantea. Classification (NCBI taxonomy): domain Eukaryota; kingdom Metazoa; phylum Chordata; class Mammalia; order Pholidota; family Manidae; genus Smutsia; species Smutsia gigantea. Next base: position 13,534 of record JAVSCE010011861.1, read on the forward strand.
CCTTCCCCAACCTGCAGAATCCAAGCTGCCAGGTGGACCCATGCAGGGGCCCGTGATTCACAAAGTAGGGTAGGAAAAGGGACCTCCTCTTGGTGCACCAGCAATATGTCACTGCAGTAGGCTTAAGGTTTTGGGCTTTCAAAAAAGATCAGAACTTTCCAGAGACACCCCCAGCTCACGTGCTGTTGTTCTCCACAGTGTCTGTGTCCGATGAGGCCCGGGCAGAGGTGAATGGCCTGAAGGCCTCTCGCTTCTTTAGCCTTGCTGAGCGGCTGAATGTGGGTGCCGTGCCCTTCATCTGGCTCTTCATCCGCCCGCCGTGGTCAGTGTCCGGGAGCTGCTGCAAGGCCGTGGTTCATGAGAGCCTCAGGGCGGAGGGCCAGCTGCAGAAAGTGAGTCCTGGTGAAGGGTGTGCATGGGGCAGTCTGTGCTGGGTGGTCCAAGCCCCATAGAGTCTTGGGAGGTGAGAAAACCTTGAGGGGAGACATTGCAGACCATGTAAAGTCAAGGAACTGTGAGCAGTAGGCAGGGGAGGTACAGGAAATCCAGACTGTGGACATGGGAATGTCTGGAGATGACCCTGCATGGGAATCATATTGGGGTGGACCACAGATGTTGACACCTCGAAGCACAGGACTAAGGCCCCAGAAGCAGAATGCGCAGAAGTGCGGGAGCCTGGTGGTGGGAACGATGCTCTGCTCCAAGGTTGCACAGGCAGGAGGGCAGCCCACCGGAGGTTCTCTCTGCTGCTGGTCACAACTCTTTCTCCTTTCCTAGACTCACAGAGCATCCATCCTGCACTGCTTGGGGAGAGTGCTGAGTCTCTTCGAGGTGAGTCGAGATGTCCATCTCTCTTGGACTCTGCCTAGTTTGACCTGTCCGTGGCCTGTGCGAGCACAGAGCACAGTGGCTACAAGTTCCTGTGCTGCTCACCTTCCTGGCAGCGCAAATACCAAGGACCAGGAAGTAAGTGCAGAGCGGCATGGGGGCATTTGGGGTCTGGAGCTACTGCAAGTCCTGCCCACAAGAGGCGGTGCAGAGCCGGGCAGAGCACCAAGTGCTCCAGACTAGGGGCTTGTTTGTTTTGTGGCTCTACTATTGGCAGACCTCACTGTGCTTGAGGATCCTTAATGAGCTTTTTAAAGAGCCCCTCTGCAGCAGACTCAGGGAAGGGGTGGCTTCTGGGGGCAGATGCACGACAGCAGGGAGGGAGCTGAGTGTGAGCCAGGAGGTGGCGGAGCCCTAAGAGCCTCCAGCGTGACTGGCCAGGCTGCTCAGTGTAGAAGCCACGCCGAGGGACACAAACTTGTCCAGCGGAGAGCAGGGCCTGTGAAGGCAGAGCTCAGGGGTTCAAGCTGACTCGATTGTCAAATTGTGTCTTCATAGAAGTTACTTCTACTGTGACTTAGTTAACTCATTAAAGATGAGAGCAGCGTGTGTGATGACTTGGAGGCTCAGAGAGTTGCTGGTGGTGAGAAGGGTGTGGCAGAAAGTAGAGAGGAGGGAGAGAAGACTCTGCTTCACTTATTCCAGGATGAGGAGAAGAGGAAGCAGGCCCGTGACCTGTTTGAAGAGTCTGCTAATCAGGGATGTTTGTCCAGCTCGTACCTCCTCTGGGAAAGTGACAGGAAGACAGATGTGAGTTGACTGGGTCTGGCGAGAGGAGGAATTATGTGGCCAGGGCATGATCTCCAGATGGGCCCTGGAGCTTCTGTCAGCATGGGGTGGGAGGACCTTGCATGGCTCCAGGAACCCGGGGTGCTCTGGTCAGAGGCCGCCCTCAGCACTGCCCCAGAATGACCCCCAGCATTGGGGGCATAAAGGGCTGCAAAGAAAGTGCAGCCAGAGACCCTCTGGGAGAGCTGGGAAGAACATTTAAGAACCTCATGGGTCAGTTCTGAGATTTTCAAGAGACACAGCCATGTCAAGAATGTTGACTTTCTCCCACTCACAGATGTCAGATCCTGGGCGATGCCTCCACAGCTTCCGGAGACTCAGGGACTACGCAGCCAAAGGCTGCTGGGAAGCGCAGGTGAGGCGGGAGCTGGCTGGGCTCCTTATGCTGCCTCTCTTTGGGACATGAGGCAGCAGGACTGGCCCAGTGCTGGGCTGGGCCTTAAAGGAGTTTAGCTCTTGCGTGTGCGGAGAGGAGGGCCTGGAAGTGCTTCCCACATCTGCTCATTCCCACCCGTCACCTCACAGCCATTGCCCCTGAGCTGCCGTCCAGCCTGTGGACTACATCTGCTATAAAAGCCCATACTGCTCCCTAAAGTTGTCCTGGAGGTAAATAAAGCATCTCGGCAGCAGAACTCAGGTCTCCTTAGAGCAGGTGGGCACCTGGAGTGCTGGCCTGTTCTCATAACCCACCCACGTCAGAGCCAGGGCATCGGGGACTTGGTGTTCTTGCAGCTGTAAAAAAGTCCTGGCATGTGGGCAAATCAAAGAAAGTTCCTCTTTGCCAAGTGGATAGAACCTGGCTCTTGTCACCCCGCCAAGCAGGTGGTTGAGTCATCCACCCTTGTAAGCTAGGCAAGAGATCACAGAACAGAAGAATGCCCAGCCTGCCATGTCACAGAACACTGGTGCTTAAGTGCAAGACAGCAGATTTACAAGAAATGTAGTAATGAACAATGTGGTTCTGTTTGAAGCTCAAACTAATCAATAAGAATGTAAGGCCTGGATAAAAGTCCAGAGGGCTTCAATACACTCAGAAAAGAGGAAATAGATGTGACTGGTCAGAACACAGAGCAGCATTTGACCCCTCTGCTAGTCCAAAGAGTGCACGTTTAAACAAGATAATGGCTGATCACATCAGCAAGTTGAATATACTGTGTGTGTTTGGGTGGAGAGCTAATTATTTTTGAAACGACATGTTTTTAATGATAGTTTTTGCAGCAAAGATGTGATAAAATAGCATTCCTATTAGTGAGTGTGAAAGGCGGTTGTAGGCCTTTCAGAAGGCACTTGGGCCTGGTTAGCAAAAGACAGGGCAGCTGCTCCTGTGGATGGACCCCGTGAGCAGACTGCACACAGACATTCCCCAGATAACACAGCAGATCAGAACCCCCCTCACGGGAAGAACAGGTGAGGCTTGCTCACAGATGTTCATGTCAGAAGGAGCCACGTTGTTGTTAAGTGGGCAAAGAGAAGATGTGTGCATGTGTGCCATAATCACAAATGCACTGTTTTTAATGTATTTATGCACTGTTACAAACGTAGAAAAAACCTGGAAGGAAATACCTAGAAGTGGTTGAGAGTAAGCATGTGAGGGCTTTGTGTGTGCTGATGGGGCCAAGGACTCACACCCATCTGCCAAAGCAGGTGCCCCTGCACCCTCTCACGGAAAGGCAGACAGGCTCAGGAAGTGCCCCAGAGTGCCTGTGGGCACACAGACCCAGGTGCTAAAGCCAGCTCATTTGCACCCCCAGAAATCTTGCCCATTTTGTTATTTGGCCTCCCCGTGAAGCATCTAGCTTTCCCAATAGCAGGGTTGAGCAGAAACAAGTTAATTTTTTAAGGAAAACATTGACAAAAGGTGGAAATTGGCTGAGGGGCTGCGCAAGGGTGGGAAGGCAGCTGACATTCCATTATGCACCTTTTGTCCCTTTAAAAATGTGTCACGTCGTACATTGCTTATTTCAAAAAGAATAATTAAAATCTTGGCCAGGCTGGCTCCAGAAGGCTTTGAAGGTGTCAGTAGAGGGTACGTGTGTACCAGGACTTCTGCCTTGGAAGACTGCTGCCGCATGCTCACTGCATACTTTCCCTTCCCCTCCTCAGCTGTCTTTAGCCAAAGCCTGCGCAAATGGACACCACCTTGGACTGGAAGCCAGAGTTTCCAACGAGATAGTGAGCCAGCTCTTCCAGGCCTCCCATGCCGTGGGCAAGCAGCAGGCCTTCTCCGTGCAGAGAGGCCTCAACGACACCATGAGGTGGGTACTCTACGCCACAGCTGCCCGTCTGAGGCCTGGCCACAACCTGTCTCCAGGGCAACGGGAGTCACTGTCAAGGGCGCCTGGTGCCATCATGCCCACTGAATCGCCCCATCCATGTGTGTCTGTGTGGGTTTTCTAGAACCGGTGGAGCCTGCATTACCTAGGGCTTTGACTAGGGAATACCCCACGTAAGTGAACTCTCCAGTTTTCCTTTTTTTTGAACTTTAGTTAAACTTTTAAATGTCTTCCTAAAATGATGGGATTCATGGCCTCAATTCCTGAAGCAAAAAAACCACCTTTTCTTTACGACCCACTATCCGTTTGGTGTGTGAACACCTGTGGCCGGTCAACCAGCCAGGAACCAGGGAGCCTGGCCCTCTGGGTAGCTGCTGCTTCTGCAGGTGCATTTCCTCCAAGGTTTGAAGATGGCACTTATACCCATCACAGGGTGCCTTAGAGAGTAAATGGAAAATAACTTTTTAAGCTGCAGTATATTTCCATGCCCCTTGGATTGATGCTGCCAGGCCCATGGTGAGGGCTCATCATCACTTGTTGAAAGTGATCATGCCTTCCCCTGAGAGGCTGGCTGCCCCCCACGCAGACTGCGGGTGCCGTGTCCTTGGCTCCCGCAGGAAAGTCACCAGGCTGTTGGGTCGGGCCCCCACCCCACCCCGTCCTTCAGCTCCCTGTCAGGAGTCTGCTGGTAGCGCCTGGGCCTGCCTATCCTTTTTTCAGACTTGATTATATTTCTGTTTGGGGGGGTTAACATTCATTCGACCTTTTTTTTTTTTTTTTTTTTTTTGCTTTTTAAGAACTAAAATGATTGTATTGAAAAATTAATGTTTCAACCCTTGAGCATCTTCCATTTTCCTCGATGCCAGGCAATACCCGACTTTTGCCTTCTTTTCTCTTACTGAGGTATGGCTGACACGTAACATTGCGTCAGCTGCAGCTTTAACCATGCCAGGTGCTGAGTTGCCGTGAGGCAAATGGCTGGGCTTACTGTGCGGGCGGCAGCGCTCCTGTGTCCACTCCTGTCTCCCGCAGTGGCTGGTGGGGCCTCAGACGCCTGCTGCTCCTGCAGCCTCCCCGCACTGCCCCCAGCCCAGATGGGAGGCTTGCCTCCTCTCGGCCCTTTGCCGTCCCACACAGATGCCTGAGGCCACCTGCCTCCCAGGAACAAAGTCGGGAGACATGGTACCTCCCCAGCTCCCACACGTGGCACCTGAGCCTCAGGCGGGTGCCTGGCTGGACCAGTACTGCCGCACAATACTGGATCCATCCCTCGGGACGGATGGCCGGGTGGGAACGCGAGGCAGCACTGTGGGGGGCCTGCCCTGGTTTTCATGGGGATGCTCTTCCTCAGGTACATTCTGATCGATTGGCTGGTGGAAGTCGCCACCATGAAGGACTTCACGAGCTTGTGCCTTCACCTGACAGTGGAGTGCGTGGACCGGTATCTGGGGAGAAGGCCAGTGCCCCGGTACAGGCTCCAGCTGCTGGGCATCGCCTGCATGGTCATCTGCACCCGGTGAGAACTGGTTGGCACGCTGGCACCTCAGTGATGTGGCCTTTAGTGTCCCGCTCAGTAGGCAGGGGCTTCTATTTCAGGGAGCAGCCAGGCCGAGTGGTCCTCCCATGTGGGGATGGCAGAGCTGACCCTCAAAGTGTGGGGGGCTGCTTGTCCCTGCATGTGGTCTCAGGACCCAGAATGTGGCCCTGCTTAAGAGGCTCCGGCTGGACCCCTCTTCCCCTGGCCCCTGGGGTGACACAGCAGCAAGGGAGGGCACAGACAGCCGCCACCCTGCAGTCCTCCCAAGATCATGGAAAGACTGCATCCAGGCAGGTGAGTTCTTAAGTCTGTCGTCAGAGACTTGCAGGTAGTGGGTCTCCTGTGCCCCACCCAACTCCCTGCAGACCCTGACTCCAACCACACGGGCAGCCTGCATCCCTGCTGGCCCTGACTTTTCAAATCAGACCATGTTACATTTTACCTAAATCTGCAGTCCTTTAACCAGTCTCAGTCTGCTCCAGTTTTCCCTTTGGAAGCAATGTAGACAGCTTCCCACAGTACATTTTGCATCTTGTTTTCCTAAAGCAGACGTCTCTGCATGGCCTGCTGTTTTCCCGGACAGTGTTTTGCAGAGTGACTGCCCATGTCTGTCTTTGAGGTGTAGGGGTGAGGAACTGGCTCTCCGTGTACAGTGGTGTGAACTAAGACTGACCCCTCTTTTGCACAGCAACCCAGAGGCAGATGGTCCAGGCTAATGCTGCTGGGATTGTTTTTCTGAGGTCACGGAGAAGCCCCAGCTCTTGTCTTACTCTCTGCCACCCCCAGAACCCCAAGGCCACCATGCCCACCTTTGCAGCAAGCTTGTGCATGTGGCCCTGCAGGGAGCTGGTGTCGGTCTTTTGGTCTCTGGGTGGCCACAAGGCAGGTCATAGGACCACAGGCAGAGGGAGTGTGGCTCAGGGCTACAGACAGTCCAGGCCCCTCTCATATGTGCTCTTGGGACCATGTTCCAGGTTTTCTCACCAGAGAGGGCTGAGCACACTGAGATGCCTCCCTGCATCTAAACAGCATGATTACATCTTTGCAATCAGAGGCTGAATGAGTGGACCACAGGCTGGTAGTGAGATAAAAACATTTCAGAGGCTGAGATGCCCCCACCTCTGCTCTCAGAGCAGTACCTGCCACCGTCCACTCGAAAGCCACAGGCACAGGGCTCTTGGCCGCCCCACTCGCCTCCCCTTTTTGGCGCCTGTGGTCCCTGCACCTCCCATCCTCTCTCTTGGTCAAGCCATCAGCCAACATGGGAGCTGTGGAGTTCCCAGGACAGTGGCTTCAGGCTGGGCCCCAGTCCACCTATTGGATCAGCACGTCCCCTGAGAGTTTGCACTGGTGGGGAGAAGAGCACAGGGCGGCCACCTGCCCAGGGGCCAGTCAAGATTCGTTCTGCCAGACCCCATGCTGTGTGGCTTTCAAGCGCCTTCAGCTCTGGTGCTGCTGGCTCACCTGGCTTCTGGGTTTAGGCTCTCTGCACTTGCTCCACAGAGGCTGGCACAGGCAGGGCAAGCCCTCACCCTTCAGGGCACGGGGACTGACCCATCACGCTGTGCACTGGAGCCTCTGCAGAGCCGCCCGCGTGCCTGCCAGCCAGCCATTCTCTCTGCCACTGGCCCAGGGCGCCAATCCCTCTTCTTCCCCTGCCCCTGTGGTGGTCAGGTGACCTTTTCTGTTTCCCTCGGTGGCAGCAGGCAGCACAGTCTGCTCTTTGACCCCCTCCCCTCACCGTCACTGGAGCCTCAAGTGGCCGTCCCAAATGAGGGAGGCCGGCTCAGCACACAGACCCTTTCTTGAAAGTCCAGGTTCATCAGCAAAGAGATCCTGACCATCCGAGAGGCCGTGTGGCTCACGGACAATACGTACAAGTATGAGGACCTGGTGAGGATGATGGGGGAGATCATCTCGGCCCTGGAAGGGAGGATACGAGTAAGTGGCTGTTTGCTTTTCCTGTAAATCAAAGTTGAGGTTACAGGAGGTGGCAGGAGAAGCTGAGGGCATCTGCCCAACATTGAGCTATCCTGCTCTGGGATGTCCTCCTGGACCCAGAGGGCATGAGGCCACAGGGTGTCTCACCGCACGCCCTAGTGTCCATTGTGAGCATCACTGGGCCAGAGCCCATGCCCACTGGCTGAGAACCATCCTCCACACTGAGTAGGCAGATGAGCCCTCCATGTGCTGAGACCCCATGTTGGTCTCCCCATTCCATCTAGGTCCCCACTGTGGTCGATTACAAAGATGTCCTGCTGACACTGGCCCCCATGGCATCAAGAACCCAGCACCTGTGCAGCTTCCTCTGTGAGCTCTCCCTGCTGCACACCAGCCTGGCCGCTTATGCCCCGGCCCACCTGGCTGCCGCCGCCCTACTGCTAGCAAGGCTGACGCACGGGCAGAGTAAGGAGCTGGCCCTTGTGGCTGCCACTGGGAGCACAGTCTGGGCCAGGGCCCAGGGGATTCTGGGAGTCAGGAGACAGTGCTCAGACATGTGGGGGCAGGGGGTGGCCATCTCTCCTGGAGAAGGAAACATCAGGACAGTCTAGAAGCTGTTGTCTGGGGTGAGGCCAGAGAAGGGTCTAGCCAAGTGCCTCTCACACTGTTGGCTGCGAGCACTTGTGCATTATACATGGGGTCTTTGCAGCCTCAGCTCCAGGAAACCACTGCTGAGCCCTCAGAGCCGTGGTCCGTCCGTGGGCCATCATTTCCACTTTCCTCCCCAGCACAGCCCTGGACCACTCGGCTGTGGGACCTCACTGGATTCTCCTGTGAAGACCTCATACCCTGTGTCTTGAGCCTTCATCAAAAGTGGTAAGTCTGTAAAAGGAAGCAAGCCCCCTGCCCAGCCTCTGCCACAGAGGGGCTGTCCCCAAGGGCCACAGGGGACACTCACGAGGCTGTCCTCACAAGCCCCCCACAGCGAGCTAGGCTCAGGCGTGATGTGTAAAAACGCCAAGCCCATGTTGTTTGTTCCACCTGCTGCTGCCCATGCAGACCTAATGCCTCAGGCAACAGAATGGAATAGAAAGAAGGAGACTGTCTCCCTGACCAGTGGTGATTTCAGCCTAGATGTGTTGTCTGGCTTGAGCTGGCACACCTGGGCCCCAGGCATGTGCCTCCACTTCTGCTTTGTGCTGCAGCTCTTTCCCTCTGGCGGCTCAGCCTGGCTTGCAGCCTTGCCCCTGCACTTCTGCGACCCCCTCCTCCCTCCGCCAGGCCGGGCTGAGCCGCTTCCAGCACTCTGCCCATCCTCAGATGCCCTGAGTTGTATTCACTGTTGTGACCATCACCACAACCCACTTTAGGGTGTTTTCACCAGCCTCAAGAGAAACCCTGCACTGTCACCTGTCACCCCTGAACGTCCTCTCCCCTCCAGCCCCCAGCAAACACTCAGCTGCTTTCTGGGGATTTGTCTGTTCTGTACATTTCGTGGCCATGGAACCATACCCTGCGTGGCCTTTGTGACCAGCCTGTCACCTCCACAGTGTCTCCATGATAACATCCCCCCATGGGGCAGACCACGTCTAGTTCATTCGTGCATAGATGGCCGCAGGTGGACACTCAGCTTTCGTCTGTTGTGAATAGCGCTGCTGAGAACACGTGTGAACAGCTTCTGTGTGGATGAGCATCTGCACTTCTCGGGAACCCCCAGGAGTGGGATGGCTGGTCGTAGGCGACTCTGCCTGTGCCCAGGGACCCACCAAACTGTTGCACAGCACAGCACAGCCTTGTTTGGCCACCCATCGCCAGGCCGTTCTGGCAGTGTGTTGTCCCTCACTTGCAAGGGGAGGCCAAGAACAGGAGTCTCCTGGGGTGGGCCGGGCGAGAGACACCCCCCATCCTGGAGCCCCAGCCTTGCTGCCCCTGAAGCATCCCTCTGTTGCAGCTTCCATGACGACGCTCCGAAGGACTACCGGCAGGTCTCTCTGACCGCTGTGAAGCAGCGATTCGAGGACAAGCGCTATGAAGACATCAGCCAGGAA